>CM066319.1:66158000-66302378 GCA_033807775.1 Saussurea involucrata | reverse complement strand
TAGCTGAAGTCTTGTACTTGATACTTCACGTTGAGTGGATAAATCTGAGTCTTCGCTGATCCACATCACCATAAGGACTGAACAGGCTCAGACCATTATGGTGAACAGTGTTCGCTGAATGTTTAATCTAAAGAACGAGAGTTCCTATCAGTGGTACTGAATTAGTCTTAGTACATCAACGATAGTGAAACTCTAATACATATTGTTTACTTACAATTTTCACTAAGTGTTTAAGAGAGGGTCATTATCAAATCACTGAGGGTTTGGATCAACACAACCTTCAGAATTCACTGATCCTAAGCATCCAGGTTATGTTTATAAGCTGGATAAGGCACTTTATGGACTGAAACAAGCTCCACGTGCATGGTATGACACTTTATCCGTTTTTCTTCTCATCGAAAAATTTGAGCGTGGTAAAATTGATAACACTCTATTTTTTAAGAAAGTAAAAGGTCATATCATTCTTGTTCAAATATATGTTGATGACATTATATTTGGTTCTACTAACCCATCTCTTTGTACTCGTTTCGCTGAAAGAATGAAATCAAAATATAAAATGAGTATGATGGGTGAACTGAACTACTTCCTTGGACTCCAAATCAAGCAAAATGATAAGGATACGTTTATCCACCAAGGTAAGTATGCCAAAGATATGCTGAAGAAGTTTGATCTTACTCAAAGCTCAACTATGAAAACCCCTATGGCACCACCGCTGACACTAAATAAATATCCTTCAGGGAAAACTGTTAATGTCACTGCGTACCGTGGGATGATTGGCTCTCTCCTTTATCTTTCAGCTACCGTCCTGATAAAATGTATGCTACTTGTTTGTGTGCATGATATCAATCTGAACCCAAAGAATCACATCTGATCGCTGTAAAGTGAATTTTTAGATATCTGAAGGGTACTCCCAACCTAGGTCTTTGGTATCCCAAACACTCAGGGTTCGATCTAACTGCCTATTCAGATAGTGACTTTGCAGGTTGCAAGCTGGACAGGAAAAGCCCCACAGGAGGCCGGTGGAAAGCTGTTGAGTTGGACAAGCAAGAAGCAAATTTAGTGTCCATCTCTACAGCTGAAGCTGACTATGTAGCCGCTGGAAGCTATTGTGCTCAAGTCCTATGGATGCGAAATCAACTATTGGACTATGATCTTCAGCTCTCCAAAATTCCAATCTATTGCGACAGCACTAGTGCCATCGCTATAGCCAATAATCCAGTGCTACACTCAAAGACCAAACATATCGAGATCAGGTCTCACTTTATCAGAGATCATGTGATGAATGGTGACATAGAACTTCACTTTATCACCACTGAATTTCAGTTAGCTGATCTTTTCACCAAACCTCTTGATAAGACAAGATTCAACTTTCTCATCAGCGAGCTTGGAATGCTGAACCTTGAAGATTAAATCTTCAGCGGTAAGGCATTGGATCAGTGATAAAGAAAATTTTGTTCACTCATTCCTTATCTAATCTCTAAACAAAAATGATTCGCTGATATCAGGTATGTTCTCTCTTTAAACGCTGATGTTTACTTCAACATGCAGAATTTCAAAATAATTTGTATCACGAAATATCTCTTCCTTCAGTGATTTTTTTTAAATAACTATGCTCACTGATATTTCTCATCAGTGATTTCTTTTAAAAGTGTCCCTGGATTTTTTAAACCCTCAGAGACAACTTAGAAATATGAAAGGACGCTTATGATGTCATCAAAATGGATAACCTATGACACGCATTTTCTCTGACACGTTCGTCTGTTGAAATTCTTTACCAATACGCTTCGTGGGACGTGTCCGTGTCATGATGTGCAAATTTTTCCCGCTCATCACTTTCTCTCTCTACACTCACTATATAAACAACTATCGTTTATATTTTTACCTTTTACGCTCTCAAACTCTCCTAAAGCAGAAAGACTCTCTTGCATTTCTAAGCATTTGGATTTTAAGAACTCGTATTTGTATCTTCAAACATTCAACAATCAGGTTCTTATTTCTTCTCTATTAATCCATTCTTTTACTTGTTTTGATCTTCTTCTTGCTTATACAACATCAAACAAATGTGTTTTTTAAACAATGAAATCATCTTCTTCATGATTTTATGAATAAAACTTATTAACAGTTTTTCCATAAAGTTTAAACTCAAAATCTTAAACTTAAACTTCATACGTTTTTCCAGAATCCTTTCCTTAAAAGGAAACTGGAAAACAAGAAATTTCACTAGTTTTTGAACCATTTTGAAACTAGAAACCCCTCTTTTTCTGTAAAACCCTAAAACCTTAAAACTCTCATTTTGGAAAAATCATTTGCATTATAAGATTTTCTTACGTTCTTCTCAATAATCTTGTTTTCGAAAAAAAAATGGCTGCTACTACTGATACTACTGCTACCCAAACCGCTGGTATCTCCTCCACTTGGAAAAAGGTTGTGAACATGAAACACGACCAACATCAGATCACCTTCGTCTCCAACAACCACTATTCTCTTCTTGAGTTCCCCAAGAACAAAGTTGTAACCCATCTTGATGACGCTGTAAATTTAATCAAGTCATGCCCACTTTCCACAACGATGACTATCACACCTCCTGCCCACAAAAGACTCCTACAGCAGTTCTGGTACACTACTCATCGTACCACTGTTATCTCTGCAAAAACCCAAGAAGGAATACTCTGTCATCGGTTTTGAGACCGAGCTAGGTGAAGGATCTATTACACCTACAGCTATCCGGGCAGCCCTGAACCTACCTGCTTGCCCGAAGAACCATCCTTTCGTTCCATTCCTTGACCCTAACAGCCCTAAAGGAAAGGAGGAAATCATCTCCTTCCTTGATAAAATGAAGTACATCTGGAACACCGGTCGCGAAGGCCCTGAGAAGAAGATCACCATTGTGCTCAAGAAAAAGATGCCCTCCGAACTCAACTTCATTTCGCACACATGATCAGCTGCATTACCACGAAGACGGGCTCCACTGACCAAGCGTCCAAGACCCAGACTGCTATGGCTTATGCTCTGCTGAAAGGGCTTCATGTTGATTACGCTCGTGTAATCTTCGATGACATGATGGAAAGGGTGAAAATGCCTGACCTCCCAGAATTTGTTCCCTATCCAAGATTCCCCAGCACCATCTTCGCTTATGGCCTACAAGAAGACTACCCCAAACAGGAAGACCTAAAGCTCTCTCAAGTCGGCCCTAAGGTGCTCAACTTCAAGCCTATGGCAAACGAGGTATGTCTCTCTACTTTACTCTCTCTCCTTCTTCTTCTTCAGTGGCTACTGCTACAGCAACGGTAATCTCAACCGCTGACACCCCGGCCGCTAAAACCTCCTCCCTGAAAAAGAGTAAACAATCTGACACCTAACTTGGCAGTCGACAATCGTAAGTCCAAGAAGTCCTCTAAGGAGAAGCCCAAGCCTTCCTAGGCTCAAGACCCCATGTTGCTCTCTCAACAGACAACGATGGATAATTTCGTGGTCCACTCCGCCACACTTGTTGAAACCACCCCACTTCAAACCACTTCAGTGGCTCAGTTCACTGAAGTTAACATGGATGAGAACCCCAACTCCTCAGCACCTCAAAGTGCTGCAAAAGTTTTTCTCAGCGGATCCAACGCTGAAACTGCTACCTCAAACCCTTTCTCAACCATCACTTCTACCTCTACTCCTTTTCTCTATACCATGGCTCCCACAATGCCATCGATAACACTGACGGATTCTGCCACTGCTCACCTTCAACAAATGATGCAGCAGAACACTGGACCTGTAGGGTCGTCCTTTAAAGACGACTTGGAACATCATTCAGGGTATCGTGACATCTACTCCTTCTCCAACCTTCCTACATGTATCCCAATACCATCCCATTCTCTCTCTACACCCCTAACTTTTGAGCTTTCCTTAGCTCACTAGTTATTTGCTTTTTCAAGTCCAAACTTGGGCACTATCAAAAAGTCCCTCACGGACATCGCTGATATAGTGGAGAAACTCACCGCCACCATCTCCAACAACTCTTCAGCAATTTCAGACGCTGGAGAGAGGCTGAAGCAGATCTCCACTGCCGTCAAAGACAAGGCCGACAACGCTGAAGTCTCCAAGATTGATGGAGGCCTAAACACTGTGAAGACCGCCATCATCAGCAACACCGCCTCCATCACCAAACTCAACACCAACATCACTGATCTCTCCACTGGGTTTCAGCTCTCAATGGTGAGGTGGGTTCTTTGAAGACCGACTTCTCAGGTCTCAAAGGTGAGGTAAGCAGCCTTACCAAAGAGGTCGCTGACGTTAAAACCCTGCTCACCAAGATCATCGAAAAGATGGGTGCTTCCACTATTCCTACATCTCACTTTTCCCAGGATGGTCGGGACAAGCTGGAGATGGCAGTGGAATTTATTCTCCAAAGTACACCTGCCATTTCTGGCCTTGAAGACAGAATGGCAGTGCTGGAATAACAAGTTGGGATCTCTGGCCAAGAAGACAATGATCTTGAGACATATGATGCTGGTGCTACCATTCCCTCCCCCACCCATTCAGTGGAAGAAGGGGAGAAGATCGACGAACAAGGCCTTCCCTAGAATGTTGAGGGGGAGGAACAAACTGAAGACCCTCAGGAATCTGATCATCCTGAAGGAACCGCTGAAAGTCCCTATCCATCTGCGGGGGAGCGAGGCGAAGATCCTCCTCATGTCTCCATTGCTGTGGATCTATCCTTTGAGGATGAGAAAGATGAAGAAGCTGAGGAATACGAAGACGTCGACATTGCTGACAAAGAACCATCATCGTCCCCAAAAGATGATAATGATGATGAAGACGACGACGCCGATTCTTCTTCAAGCGTGCAACGATCAAAACTTTTGTAGCGACCTGTAGAAACCAGGATTCAATCTTACAATCAACTATGAATAATCAAACAATAAATGATAGAGAATTGGATCAAACAAACTTGTATTCAATCAAGAGCAGATTTTAGATCTTAGAGAGAGAATCTCTCAAAGATTACAAAGTGAATACAGAGTTATGCGGGAAAGTTAGTTAGCTAAACAGTGCTAACTTCTATATATACTGATAGGAAATACTAAAGCTACAGTACATATAACTGAAAGACTAATAGAACAATTACACGTGTCCTAATTAGTTAACAGAATATAAAGGAAAATATCCTGTCATAAGTTCTGAAAATGTTGTTCAGAACTTCTGAACATTCTTCTGATAAAGCCCTTCAGAACATCCTTCAAGTACTTGGGATATTTTCAACTTTGTCTTCAGAAGTTATAGGTTTCATACTCAGAACCCTGATCCTTGTATTCAGACATTCACACTTGGTAATCTTCTCAAGATTCTTCATCAGAAGTTCTGAGTCTCCTACCCAGAACTCTGAGTCTTCTCCTCAAAAGCCAACACTTGTGTTTATTGACAAAACTTCAGTTCTAACAATCTCCCCCTTTTTGTCAAATAAACTTGTACTTTTCATCATCATATTCTTTTAGAGCAGGAACAATCTTTAGAAGAAGTACATTTCTCAGAGTTAGTCTTCTATCAACCTTTTCTATGATCTTTTGTATCTCTTCAACTTGTTTTCCTTTTTGTATCGTTTTCTCCAAGCTGTGTTTGATGAACCTCAGGGTTCCAGAACAATATTTTGCCACTTCATCTGGTCTGAAGAAAATCTTTTCTTTTATGTTAATCTTCAAGAAAACTCCCAACTCTGGATATCTTTCAATGTTTCCAGTCTTCAGAACCTTCAGTTGCTCATGATCATTATTTGGTTTGGAGAGATATACACATGGTCTTTGTAAATACAGAGCAATTTGGAAATCTGTATATCCATACCATCTCAGAATATAAAACATAGCATTTCTTACCACATCCAATGATCCTCTCTCTTTTTTGTATTTACTACAGTCTTTATTTGCCAAAAGACTATACAGCCTGTAGAAATCTGTTACTGAAATCTTGTCAAAATCAGCCTCAGTGAAATAATAAACTTTTCCATCTTCTCTCAGAACCTCAAATGCATAATACTCATGCTTCCTGAATTTCTTGACAATCAATTCTCTTATTCCAGTAATCAAGAAATCTGAATATACTGCTTGTTTTGGTTTTTCTATGCATCTTGACATTTCTCCAAGAAGCAATTGAGAAAATTTTGGCTTGTCATGATATACACTTAGAAAGTTGACTTCTCTTGGCTGAAAGAAGTTTGGTAGATCATATTCTAGAAAATAACCATTAACATCAATAGGTATTTCTTCTTCATTAGCCTCAGACTTTTCTTCTTGATCGATATCTTTTATTTGAACCTCTTGTGAAAACACATCTGGAATATCTTTTTCAACTTCTTCTGAATAAACTCCATTTACATCATATTCAGTAGGAAATACAAAGTCTTTATGTAGCAACTTTGATAAATCCAAAATCTAGCTATGAAGTAATCAAAGATATACAGAGAGAATATGGAGTGAATATGTCATTCATATATTGAACTTGAGAGTACAAATGACAATATGCTTTAAAGTGTTATTCAAAGTTCTAGATTGTTACTAGCTAATGAACTAGACATACCTATTTATACCCATAACATACAAGGTATAAAGGCATTTACAATACAGTATGGACTAATACAGTACATTGACTTTACAATAAATCTTGAATACAATAATGCTCTAACAATCTCCCCCTTTGGATTCAAGATTTAAAGATATAGCAGCAGTCTTCAGCACTTGATCTTCAACACTTTAACTCTGACCGCTTTAAACATTGAAGCTCTTACCATCTTCAAACACAGAATAACCATTAATTTTCCATTTGTAAAGTCAGTCTTCATAAACAAACAGTCTATCAAATCATCTTTAAGTCTTGTACATGAAAATCAGATATTTGCAGTTTTATCAGTCTTTGACAAACAGTAACTTCTCGCAATAAGCACAATGCGAGTTCTGTGCTTTTCGCAACCTTCTTGATACGAGTTATGTGCTTCTCGCAACACACAAAGTTGTAAAGAAACTTCTTGTATCCTGCTTGCTACAAACAGTGAACTTCTCGAATCCTTCAGCAGGCGAACTCTGGACTTCTCGTATCCTTCATCATGCGAACTCTGACTTCTCGTATCCTTCTTGATGCGAACAATGAACTTTTCGTATCCTTCTGCATGCGAACACTAAACTTTTCACAACAAAAGATGATAAACAGTAACTTCTCGTATTCTTCATGATGCGAGTTCTTTGAAAGATTAGTGTTCATTTTGGAATTTGATGCGAAAACTTTGACTAAACCTTTAACTGAATTTATGTATTTTCATTACTCTGACTTTGAATTATCTTCGAACAATGAACTTTCTCGAAACATCTCGGAATGTCTTCTTGATTTTGAGAAATCATTTCTCCCCCTTAATCTTTCATTGACAAATTTCTCTTTTCTTCAGGATATTATTTCTCCCATGTTCTTCAATATACTATTTCTCCCCTTTTTGATGATTGTGAGCATCATGATCATCAAAACCTTTATAAATTCCAGCACGCACTTTATTCACCACAAGTAACATTCTCCTCCTTCTTGATCTGATAAACCGTCAATTCCAAAAGAATTTATCCGAGTCTTTTTAAATTCAGATAAATAGAGAGTGGTAACCCTGAAACAACGGATGAATAAGTTAAAATGCCTGTAAATAGCACGGAGCCACTTAGTACAACGAATGTACTTTGGAAAGGAGTTTTTTTATGTTCACTCCCCCAGGACTTCCATTCAATCATCGAAAAAACCATAAAGGAATTACTATGAATGTTATGACAAGAAAACATATTCCTTGTGTGAACGTGCTTGTGAAGAAAGAATAAAGCAACATATGCTTGAATAATAGGCTCAAAGCGTGTAAACTGTTGAGACAGCAACAATTTTCCACGGACTCAATGTGCATGAATGAAGAGCGAAGGTGGGGCAAACTTCCTTCTTTTTCAATATCTAGACCTTCCGAGTGAAGATCAGAAAGATGATATGCTGCGTCCCCAAGAAATATGAAACATTTCTTTATTAAGAAAAAAATGAGTAGCTGGTGGGGTTTAAAGCAAAAGTTGGCATGGGCTAGTTGCTTGTTTCAATGATGGTCACCAAAGAATGTGAACCATTCAGTAATGTGGCTTCCCGGCTCAGAAAATGGATGGTGTAGATTTCTCTTATTCTTTAAACTCTGTTCTCACACCCTCTTTCTGTTTTTAATCTGCTCACTTCTACCCAAACTCTCATTTACATTTTACCTCAGCACAATGAGATACTCAACCGGATGAGTAATCTCCCCCACTCTTTGATGTAGACCCCTCACCCCTCAATCACTCAAGGATAACTTCTTGTGTAGGAAACACTGGTTAACGTGGATCCATAGAAGTTTAATAATCTTACACTTATCCCATGAAAATGTCCTAAAATGATTTGTGTTGTTCAACAATTTAGCTTGAACAAATATGAATATCGGCATTTGAGTAGCATTGCCATCCGAATGTATGCTCCTCAATAATAATCATTAATATTTGAACATTTGATCTATGAAGAATTCTCAAAACAAGGATAAAGAATGAATGAAATGAATTTGAAATGTATCAATCAGATAAAAAATGAATGATAATCTGAATTGGGTAGGGTATCAAAGAATTGAAATTTGTTTATATGAACAAATATAAACAATCTTTGAATGAAAACGTTTAAGTTCTTACGCTGAAATGAATGTATGATGCTCAACAAAATTTGAAATACAAACGGGAGTATTACCATCGAAAAATTGTTTAGTTTTGAGACATGGTAATAACAAAATCAAAATGAAGCTGAACCGGTGTGTATGAACACTTGAAAGTATAGAGAAAATATAATACACAAGTATTAATCTTTGGAAACACACGGTTAGAAATGATGTCACAATAATCTGAGATCTCCATGAAAAACATTTAAAATAACACTTCTAAATTCATAAAATCTGTTTGAGAATAGAGAAGTGGTTTCAACATTTAAGGAAAAAAAAATAATTCTTGAAAGGTGTTCTTCTTTCAAACAATCAGAGATTAAGGTCAAAAGATACGTACAGTTAAAATATTTGAGCTCCCCCTCAAATCATGATATAATGATTTATAAACAGATAAGCTCCCCCTTAACATGTGCAAAAGACCTTTATATGTACAAAATCTGCACAAAGAACAAGACTTGGTTTAAAATATCCTTAATCATGAAAACGAGTTCTGAATTACCAGGATTGATGTAAATTCAGAAGTCATAGTCGTTGAAGAACGGGTTCTAAACTGAGATGTTTAGAAGCCATATATCTTTGCTCCCCCTTAATGGTACATGTTGATCCAAACCCTCAGTGATTTGATAATGACCCTCTCTTATATACTTAGTGAAAATTGTAAGTAAACAATATGTATCAGAGTTTCACTATCGCTGATAAGTACTAAGATCTTACAGTACCGCTGATAGGAACTCTCGCTCTTTAAATTAAACATTCAGCGAACACTGTTCACCATTAATGCTCTGGGTCTGTTCAGTCATTATGATGATCGCTGATAAGTTAGTTGTTTACTTATGATCCCTGAAGACAAATTTCACGTCAACAAAGGTTCTACGCTGAAGTCGAAGATCAAGCTCAAGAACCAGCGACAAGTCTCCTAATGAACTGATGCGGATCAGCGAAGACTCAGATTTGACCACTCAACGTGAAGTATCAAGTACAAGACTTCAGCTATCGCTGAACTTTATCATTCGCTGAATAGATAATGATAATGCTCTGAATCAACGAAAGCTGATCATGAAGTCCTCCGTACAAAGTACTTTTGTCTTAACCACCCTTGCACGACTCCGTACGAAATGTCAGAAAAGAACCTCCGAATGTTTGAAATCGTACAACCACTCTGATACTACACTGTTCATCCATGCGGCTACTAATGTCAACAAAGGTCAATGACATGCAACCAACCAGCTGATGACACGTGTAAAGTGTATACTGACTTGCATTAAATGCATGCAGTATATAAAGAGATGAACCCACTTCATTTGAAGTAACTTGCTAACTCTGGACAAGTTCAATCTCTTATCCCAAGATAGGTTATTATTAGTAATTTCCTTATCTCTCTTAGTGCAAGAAACCTTAGTGTTCCAACTTGTTTAGATTTAAGTTTATCCTTAATCTTGTCTCCGCAACAAGCTGTAAATTGTTAATGATTTATCAATAAACAATTTAGAAAAGTAAAATATGTGTGTTTGTATTCAACACCCCCCCCCCTTCTACAAACTTGTATAGGCCTTCGGGACCAACAAGTGGTATCAGAGCGGATTTGTTTAATCTCATAAACAAGATCTAATCTAAGATATTTCTCTTCCTTGCTATTATCTGAAAATGGCCACCAACACAAACACAAATTATATAGACAATGGTTCTCTTGCTAAACCCCCTAGATTTTCCAGAGATAACTTCAACTTATGGAAAAATAGGATGACACTCTTCTTAGAAGGTGTAGACCCTACTATGCCTTACTATCTCGAGAATGGTCCATTCATCCCTGTAAGAATTGATGTTGCTGTTCCAGCCGCTGAGAATAGACCTGCTATTCCAGAAAGGCTGGTCCCTAAGGAAATCTTTCAATGGACCGACGAAGATAAGAAGAAAGTGGCTATAGATACACAAGCCAGATCCATACTATCCATGGCTCTTCCTGACGAAGTCTACCATTCCGTCATGAATCTGAAAACATCAAAAGCCATGTGGGACACAATATGTGTTCAGTATGAAGGAACGTCTGAAGTCCAGGACTCAAGAAAGATCAACCTGGTAAGACAATACGAAAGCTTCATTTCTGGTAAGAATGAATCTCTCTCTGAAGTTCACCAACGTTTTAATTGTTTAATTATAGATCTGAAGACTGTTGGTAAGGAATATTCTAACTTTGAAGTTCTAACAAAGTTTCTAAAATGTTTACCTGAAAGCTGGGACAATTATTCTATGTGTCTCAAGCTGTCAAAGGATCTAAAATCAATGACCCTTTCAACCTTATATGGCACGCTGCTGAATCATGAGCAATTGAGCCATCTTAAGAAGAATCTTGTAAAAGATTCCTAAAGCACCCCTGTTGCTTTAATCTCAGAGGAATCTTCTACTCAGCGACCCTCGGTCACTATCACTGACTTAGAAAGTAACTCTTAAAGGTTATCAGATTCTGATTCTTCAGATGATGATGAATCTTTGGCTCTCCTAACTAAAAGGTTCAGGAGATTTGCCAAAAAGAAAATGTTTAGAAAGAACAAACCTCTTTCCATAACTGACAAGCCTAGATCATCAGCTTTTGTTGATAAGGCTATTGCTACTTGTTTTAACTGCGAAAAGACAGGACATTTCGCCAACGAGTGCAGGTCTAAGAAAGTTTCTAGACCCTCAGCTTTTACAAAGAAATCCTTTGTTCCAAGGAATAAAGATGACAAATATTCAAAGCTGAAAGAAAAATATGCTAAGCTGAAAAGCTTTAAGAAGAAGAGTAAAGGCCTGATGGCTAACTATGATTGGGCTGCCTCTGATGAAGAAGCATCATCATCTGACTCTGAAGATGATGAAGCAAATCTATGTCTTATGGCCAAGATTGAAGAAGAGTGTTAGCTTCAATCTTCCTAATCATAGAAGTATTTAGAAGTAGTGAAAAATAGGCTAAGTGAAGAAAGCCTCTTACAGAGGCTCTGCCGGACTTACCGAGGGATCAAGATCAAGAATCTACAGAAGCTAAAGAGGCGCGCTATAGAAGCTCTGTCATACGCGCAAAGAAGACCAAAGACTCGAAATCCGGTGAAGACTGCTCCACAGAGGACCAGACCGCAGAACCTCTGTAACTCTTTACAGAGCCTCTGTGGTCCTCACTGAAAGACATGAAGATATTTATAATATCTTGCTACTGTTACAGGACCCGTTCATCAACTTGCATGGTAGCATGCCCCGTCCAACGTCGACGTGTCAAAATCTGATTGGACTCAGTAGGGCTTAGTACATAATAGACGACTGCTGCATTAAATGCAATACAACACGTCTTACTGTTCATGCCGTTCTTGCAACTGTTCATGACATCCGTTCAACTATTCATCAGTAGCATATGCTTTATGGTCCCCTTTAGAGTAGTATATAAGGAAGACTCATGTTGAGTTCTTCCTTATCAGATCATCAATTAATCACATATAAATCGACCATCATAAGAACACAAAAAGCTTATTCACCTTAAGAGTCATATCTATTTTGAAGCTTTTTTTACTCATTGTTCTTAAATCTGTTCTCAATACATATTCAGTAAACTTTGAAATATTATTTCCCGTTCATTGTTTATTTATATTTTGGTCTAAATCTATCAAACTTATCTGTTAGTTCTTGAAATACGCTTCCGCATCAAACATTAACTTGAACTAATAGATCTGATAATCTTGTATAAGCAAAACGGGAACCAACAATTGGTATCAGAGCCAAAATCGAAGGAATCAATCATCGATATGATCATTCTGCAACGATTCATCATCAACAGCCCAATCTGGTATGAAACAGTCATTTTTCGGATTTTTTGTTGCACACACTGTTTTGGGATTGAAAAACACATTTCTGGTTGTTTTTGGACAAAACCCGAAGTATTAAAGTTGTCCAGAATCCCAGTGCGCACCTACATACCATTTTTCAGCCCAAACAGATCAGTATTGAAGTTTCGACTTAAGAAAATTTAAATCTTTATCCATATCGCAACCTTAAGTGTTCTTCATGTTCATCCATGTCGCAATGGTCATATATTCATGCATATGGCAATCCACTGCTCATGAATATTACCAAATCGCAATGGTCTATTGCGACTTGGCCTCCAAATCGCAATCGTCTATTGCGACTTGCCCCAAATCGCAATCCACTACACGATGAACAATACCAAATCGCAATGGTCTATTGCGACTTGGCCTCCAAATCGCAATTGTCTATTGCGACTTGCCCCAAATCGCAATCCACCACACGTTGAACAGTACCAAATCGCAACCTTCAGTTGCGACTTGGGTGAACTTTTACCTATTGCGACTTCAGGTGCTACGACTTCAGCTATTGCGACTTCAGTGCATTGCGACTTCAGTGCGTTGCGACTCTGAGTTTTAACATGGTTTGTGTTGCAACAAAGGGTTAAAAATGTGTAATAGTGACTGTTTCTGGAGATCAAGATGGTATCCTCGCCCTAGTAATCACCCATTCAATATTATAAAAAAAACCCGCTAACCGGTTAGCGGAACCCCCGTGCTTAGTCTCCGGAGGGGGGCATTGTTCATGGTGTTTAGCATAAAGCGCGTGTGACATCATTCCCATATTTAGGCTGTCACATACATATATTGCAACTGTCAATGCTTAAAGGAGCTCAAGTTTGCCAAGATTTTCAGAAGATGAGTGTTGGAATTCAGTCTTTAGTTGAATTGGATTAGACGTTTGAGCATTTGCAATCATTATTCTGGAGTTTTGTTGACGATGCTAGACCGTTGAGTGCTCTTCTGACCGGATCAATCAGAATTGTGAGTGCTTGCAAACGTTGTTCTGGTGCTTTGGTTGTGATTCAGACTCTTGAGTGCTTATAATCATTCAGCTATTTCTTGAAGATTGAAGTTCCGGATTTTCATCATTCGGTATTCTGATATTTTGGGGATGAGCATTTTTCTACAGTTGATGAACAATGTTACTTGTGGAGTTCTTCTAATCCCTACCTTATAGTGTATGCTTCATTATGTTTCCTCCTTCGAGCAAATCCGAATCACGCTCTTAAGCTGAATTCCTATTCAACTCGCGGCTTATCAACGGATTTGGTGTTATAGACTGAGTTTGCATTTGGTTAATCACGCAACAACTCGCTCGTTATCTTTCTTGTGAGCTTATCAGTACGAGGTAGAGTTTCCACATTTATGAAGATGTTTTTCATGCACTCGGTCGAGGCATTGAATCCGATTTGTCAAGGTTGAAATATAAAGAGTAAGAGCATATTTCAAGGGGGAGCCTAGACTACATTTGAAGAATTGCATCACTACGGTTTTCTAAAGAAATCAAGGGGGAGAAAAACTGAAGATCTTTCGAGACGGGTGATTCCTTTACAAAACTATAGGGGGAGATTGTTAGGACACAAAATGTCCTAGTTATAAGATAGTTTTGTAAAGGGGTATTAATTGTAATATGGGCTTGGGTTATGTTATAAGGGCTTGGGCTTAACTAGGTAACAAGGGGGTATATATTGATAAGTGTGTGTAATTAGGGTTGGTAAGTGTCATTGCAATGTAGCCTCCATATGGTGTAGTGTGTGTAAACTAGAGAGAGATCCATTCTCTCTCTAGGTGTTCTTCATCAATAATACACCATTTCTCTAAAAGTTCAAAATTTTCAAAACCTTTAAGGAAAATTAAAGAGAATCCCACTTGGCAACAAAAGGGAAAATGGCCTGAAGCTAACAAATACTTTTCCTCTGTGACGGTGAAGAAAGATGTTCACCACAGAAGAGAGTCACAGAAGGCAGGAACTAAACAAGACTTTTGCAAAAAACATTCTAGTATTCATAGATCTTCTTGTAATAGGAAATCTAATGTAAAGAAAGAGTGTAATGCCTCTGTGGCTCAGTTCAATGAATTCAATGAAAAGTTCAAACGAATCACGTCTCATATTCAATACTGTCATTGTTTTGATCTTATGTTCAAATTGAATAAACACTTCTCAAGTCCAGATTGCTTACTCTCCACTAAATCTCCAAAGTCAAAACCTCGAGAGAAACAATCTGATCTTTCTACAAAGGATAAAATGTATTTCAAGAATGCTAAGGCAAACTTGAAAAATCCTAACAATATTGGACCCATATGGTTATGGGTACCTAAGTCTCTGTGATTGTCTTGCAGAAGCAACATGTGCCAATTTGGTATCTTGACTCCGGATGCTCAAGGCACATGACTGGCGACAGAAGGTTACTATCCACATACAAAGAAACACACGAAGGTGGATCTGTAACTTTTGGAGACAACATGAAGGGACACATCAAAGGCTATGGAGTCATACAGAAAGAAAATGTCTCTGTATACAATGTTGCATATGTGAATGGCCTCAAACACAACCTACTAAGTGTAAGTCAACTCTGTGATACAGGATTCGATGGGTTATTCAAAAAAACTTTCTGCTCTCTACAAAGTGAAAACACAGGAATGGAACTTCTGCGAGCTGAAAGAAGAGGTGATCTATACCTAATGAATTTTACTTCAAAATCCAAGGACAAAGTTTGCCTAGTAGCCTGCAAAAGTGAAGAAGCGTGGTTATGGCACAACAGGTTCTGTCACTTAAAATTTCACACCCTGGATAAACTAGTAAAACTCGATCTAGTTAAAGGTTTGCCAAATGTTAAATTCAATAAGGATCACTTGTGTTCGGCCTGTGAAATGGGAAAACACAGAAGGGCTTCCCACAAAGGCAAAACAGACGTGTGTGTTGCACCAGGCCTCTGTACATGCTTCATGTCGACCTCTGCGGTCCCATTGCTATACAGAGCCTAGGTGGCAAGAAATACATACTTGTCCTAATTGATGAGTATTCACGTTTCACTTGGGTTGAATTTATTAGAAAGAAATCAGATGTTCCAATTATACTGATAAATCTAATGAAAAGAATTCAAGTTCTTTATGACTGCAGAATACAGAAGTTAAGAAGTGACAATGGCACAGAATTTAAAAACTGTGTCATTGAAGCCTATCTTTCTACAGAAGGAATATCACATAACTTCTCTGCCGCTCGAACTCCACAACAGAACGGTGTAGTCGAAAGAAAGAATCGAACACTTGTGGAGGCCGCAAGAACTATGCTATCTGCATGCGGATTATCAATGAACTTTTGGGCAGAAGCAATTTCTACTGCGTGTTATACACAGAATCGATCAACCATTGTGAAAAGACATCTCAAGACGCCTTACGAACTGCTTCACAAAAGGCGGCCAAACATCAAGTTTTTCCATGTATCTTGATGCAAATGCTTTGTTTTAAACGACAGAGATTCAAGAGGAAAGTTTGAAGTAAAAGCTGATGAAGGCAAATTCATTGGATACTATGCCACTTCCAACGCCTACAGAACATTCCTTACAAAGTATCGCAAGATTGTAGAAAGCATCAATGTTTCTTTTGATGATTCATTCCACATGACTTCTGAACAAATCAGTTCAGAACTCGGAAGTAAAGGGAAATCCTCTGAAATCTCAAAAACAAAAGAAGATTTGGATCTTCTATTTTTAGAGATGTTCAACAATGACATTGATCCTTCTGTTGGAACCATCAGAATTTCTGAAGAACCATCCTCTGTCGGACAAAATCCTACAGGTATGACTCTAACAGGTCCAAATAATGCTTCATCTTCTTCTATAAATACTACAGATGCAATTGCCGAAGAAGAACATGTAGAAGATGGAACATCAAGAAAAACGACCACAGAAGTTGCTGAAAAACAAACTCCACAATCCACAGAAGAACCAATTACAGAGGAAAGTGAGGACCAAGACTATACGTCCTCAGAGGAACAAACCCCACCACCACTCATACCAATATTTCCACAAACGGTAGAATCAACTACCAAGGCACGAAGAACGACAGAGGCTACACAAGAAGAAACACAAGAAACCGCTGACGAAAGGTTCGAGGACATTGATGATCATCTTCCACGCACAACTCAATGGACAAAAAGCCATCCTCCAAGCCAAATAATCGGAGAACCTTCTGACTCAGTAAAAACCAGGTCTGCCACTGCTAATTTTTGTTTTTTTACTAACTTTATCAGTGTGATAGAACCAAAGAAGATTTCTGAAGCCCTAGATGATCCAAATTGGGTAGACGCCATGCAAGAAGAACTTCTGCAGTTTGAGCGTAACAAAGTATGGACTTTAGTACATCTGTCACGAGAGAAACAGGCCATTGGGACTAAATGGGTCTACAGAAACAAGAAGGATGAAGATGGAGTGGTCATCAGAAACAAAGCAAGATTAGTAGCAAAGGGATATAGACAAGAATAAGCCATAGACTAAGATGAGAATTTTTCCCCTGTCGCACGACTCGAAGCAATAAGAATATTCTTAGCCTTCGCAGCCCACATAAGTTTTAAAGTCTATCAGATGGACGTAAAATCAGCTTTTCTAAACGGTGAAATCCAAGAAGAGGTTTACGTAAATCAGCCACCAGGGTTTGAAAGCTCAAAGTTTCCAAGGTATGTATACTACCTTGAAAAGGCTCTATACGGACTGAAACAGGCTCCAAGAGCATGGTACGAACGACTTTCTACCTTCCTTCTAGTCAATGGCTACAACAAGGGTACAACAGATACTACCTTATTCTATAAACATAAAAAGGGTGAGATAATGCTTGTACAAATCTATGTGGATGACATAATTTTCGGGTCTACTAATTCAGAAGAGTGTAAAAATTTTGAAAAACTCATGCAGAGTGAGTTTGAAATGAGTATGATGGGAGAATTAACATTCTTCCTCGGACTTCAAGTCAAACAAACTTCAGAGGGAATTTTTATAAATCAAGCCAAATATGTCTCTGACATTCTTTTCAAATATAGCCTCTCTGATACCTCTGCAATGAAAACTACAATGGCCACTGGAAATAAGTTATTCTTAGATCCAAATGGTATCTCTGTAGAATGCACTCACTACAGAGGCATGATTGGATCTCTGTTATACTTAACAGCTAGCAGACCTGACATCATGCATGCCACATGTCTTTGTACACGTTATCAAGCTAATCCTAAGAAATCACATTATGATGCGGTGAAGAGAATCTTTAGATACCTAAATGGGACCAAAAATCTCGGTCTCTGGTATCCACAGAACTCTGGTTTTAGTCTTAAAGCTTATACAGATTCAGACTATGGAGGATGCATGCTCGACAGAATGAGTACCTCTGGGAGTTGCCAATTCCTAGGTGGTAAACTAGTTAGTTGGACCTCCAAGAAGCAGAATTGTGTCTCCACATCCACTGCAGAAGCTGAATACGTTGCTGCTGCTAGCTGTTGTTCTCAGGTTCTATGGATGAAGACTCAACTAAAAGACTACGGCCACATCCTATTCAAAATACCCATCTTCTGTGATTCCAAAAGTGCCATTGCTATCTCTGCCAATCCTGTGCAACACTCGAAAACCAAGCATATCGATATAAGGTACCATTTCTTGAAACATCATGTTAAATACGGTACAATTGAAATGCATTTCGTGCCAACAGAATATCAACTCGCTGACTTATTCACCAAAGCACTAGACGAGAAAAGGTTCAATTTTTTGGTGGGTAAGTTAGGAATTGTAAACATGGTGTGACAATCCTCTGTAAGTATAGCTTTATCTTCTGTAAATATGTACAAATTTTCTTTATTTTTGCTTTAAGTTAATTTATTTCTGTTTGTAAGTTCTCAATCTTAAATAGTTCTTAAAATCACAGAGCTTCTGTATGTCAACTCAGATCCTCTGACGACCTCTACAGAACCTCTGGAAAACATGACCTATGTTCTATGCAAAACTTATCATTCTTTGATCCAAGCATAGGTCAAGGGGGAGCAAAAGGAAATTACTTGATCTACAGAGGTGATTAGATCAAGGGGGAGCAAAAAGGGATCCTGAAATGATCTACAGAGGTAAATCTTTCAAAGGGAAGCCAAAGAAGAATGTCGATAATTCTCCATCGACAGAAGTCAGACAAACTGCCGAGAACAGAAGAACCAAAAGTTATGTCTCTCGCACAAAAGGTTTTTGGAAAACAGTTTTCAAGGACAAGAATTGTCAAATATGTCCTAAATATACAGTGAATAACATTTCAAAAATCAAAAGCTCAAAAAGTTACACAAAATTCGAATTAGGAGAAATTTAAGGTCATAGAGCTTCTACTGAGCTCAACAGAGGTTCTGCGAGAAATATGCTCTGGGATCACAAATTAACCCTCTGTCGATATTTTGGAATGTTATCTCGGAAACCGAAAACACAAACCATGACCTTCTCGAACAAACCGTTTTTTTAAACAGTTTTCTCGGACACAAACTTTCAAATATGTCCGAAAAACATCTCTCAAACCAAATCAAAAATTGGATGATCAAAAATTTTAATAAAATTTCTGTTATGAGATTTTTTTCCCTCATAGAGCTTCTGCTGGCCCTCACATAACTTCTGCAAGTTCCAACAGAGCCACAAAACCTCTGCGAAGAAAATTTCTTGACAAAAATCCGATTTTATCCTCTCCAATACCTTTACAAATGTTTTGATTAAAGAAGAACCCCACAGAAGTCATGATAACAATAAGATATATGAAAGGGATAAACAACAAAGATTTTCAAGATCACAGAGCTTCTGTAAAGTACAGAAGTTCTGGAGTAATAACGGTTACTTTTAACTGAGAGTGAAACTCATGTGGCTAAGAACAACCCCACGCGCCTAGCATTAATGGGCCGCGCACGACGTCCTGTCATCCTCTGACATGGCCTACGTGTCCCATTTTCATTGGGCGTACATGGAACGTTTTCTGTGGAAAGTTGAACCCGCCGTTCTAACTTGAGTTCGGATTTCAAATTTTAATCCATTGCCATATATTTTACTCTTTCGAGTTCTACCGTTTTACCCTCCTATAAAAACCAAGCTTACCCTCTCATAAACCTTTTACAAACTCTCATTCTTCTCCGGCGAAAACCTGCAAAAACCTGCAAGTTTCTTATTCTCAGTATCAAATGGCTTCATCTTCTCAAGTTATCTCCCCTGCACACTCTCCGACGAACTCACCAGAACATTCACCGGTTCATTCTGAACATTCAGAAAACCCCAACCCTGCCCAGAACATCGAACTAGAAGATTCCGGCGACTCAGCAGACTTTGCTCCGACAACACATCTGCAAAACTTCATAGCTAAGGATCATTTCGAAAAAGTACTACCAATCAAATCCAACAACTGCTATTTGGTCCCCTCACCCACTGCTTTCGGCGAAGCCCACGCCATTCTTCTGAACATAATGGAAAATCACATCCTCTTCCCTTTACTCTCAAGAACACCAAAGAAAATACCAGTCAGATATCTGAACCAGTTTTGGCAGAGCTGCCGATTTGATAAAGACGACTCTATTATCAAAGGGTACATTTCAAGACCTGACAAATCTGAACATCTTGTAATCAAGTTCAACAGAACAACGTTCTCACTTGAGTTCAACCTACCCACGAGGGGTCTTCTTGGTTTAAAGAAATATGCAGAGCAACCAACAGACGACGAGCTCTGTCGCTTCGTAGAAATGCTTGGGTACAACACACAACTACGGAAGAGAAATGACCTCCGCAGAGGCAGATTACCACCTCTGTGGAACACCTTGTTCTCTATTCTTAACAGATGCCTGACAGGGAAGATAGGCAGCATTGACCAGACGTCGCATCAGATCTTGACCATCATGTATGGTGTTTACTATGATCTCCCACTGGATTACTCGACCATAATGATGCAAGAAATCATCAACACCATCGACAGAACGAACAACACAAGAAGGGTCAAAGAAAACGATCCCAACATTCTACCACCTCTGCAATTCCAAAGGATATTGGGAGTATTGTTCGAACCTCTGTTGCTGATACATAAATGGCCAATGGAAGGGCCAATTCCCAAGCAGTTCCCAATGAGCAAAAATGTCCCCACTGATCATATAGATGGTTACTCACACTGCAGACCTCTGTCAAAGAAGCTTCTGGAGTATGCCTCGAATAAAACCCTTAAAAAGGAGTATATACGCGATCATAGAACTCCTAAACCGAGTCCTATGACACCCCCGCGTTTAGGTGTCCCCCTAGGAACAATGACTGCAGAACCTCTTTCCACTCAAGAAGAAAAGGATCAAAAATTAGCAAAACACGTGGCTATTCAACTTAGCTTCATAGCCAAACGTGCAGAACTCATGGGAAAGAAGTCTTCTTCAAAAACCTCTGCATCTACTCCAAAAGCAAAGAAGAGAAAAACTGCAGAAGGAACCTCCACAAGCGCTGCAGAAGATCAACCCTCACCTCCTCATGCCACAAAAATTGGCTCCTCTGCTCCTCCCTCTTCTCCAAAACAGAAGAAGAAAAGAAAATCGAAAACCACAGAAGAAGGGGCACCAAAACCCAAGAGGAGGAAAACCAAAAAGAAGCATGGTAAATCACTTAAAAAATTGGTCACCATTGCAGAGGAAGAAGAAATCGCAGAAGAAAGACTTGCAGAAGAAGATACAGAAGAAGAAATGGCAACAGAGGAATATCAATCACCCTATCAATCTCCAAATAGATTTGCTCACCAAGGAGATCTGAACGACTTCCTACAGAACCATGACATTGCCAACACCCTAAATACAGCAGGGTGGACGGCACAACCTCTCGACCACCACTCCCCAGAAGAACAATATTTCTCAATTTCTGGCATTGACACACATCTTCAAGAAGATGACACAACACCCAGAAATCAACCAGGTGAGACACCTATTATCCTACAGAACCCCTTCATTCGACAAGGATTGGACGTCCACAGAAAGAGTCCAAGCCAAGATGCAGAAGAAGAAATAGAGGAAATAGACATGTCAGAGGAAGCTATTAAAGAACAAAATCAAGAGAACGCACAAGAGTGGAATAGAGGTGAAGTAACAGAGGCTTCTGAGACAAGGATAGAGGTCTCAGAGGTAGATTCAGATGAAGAAGAAGCTGTCTGGATACGAAAAGGTCTCTATCATCCACATGTCATGAGATTATACGGCTCTCATCAAATGTACGACTTCTTACGCACAGAGCAAGGAACTTCAAAAGAAGCAAGGGAAGAAGCACCAAGCCATAGGATAACTACCGCGGCTGAAAAAATAGACGGTGATGTAGTGCTTGGGTGCTTAACAGAGGAAGAAACAAGAAAAGATGCCTGGATTAATAGAGGCACACAACCACAACCAACTCCCAGTGCAACCCACATATCTAACTCCGCAGGTCTAGCTGCAGAAGGAGTTATTGAAAAAGAGCAGCACAGCTCGATCCAAACCCAACCCATCCAGCCAGAAGTCACTCTTTCGACTTCTGCGCCCACAGAAACCGGGGAATCCATTCCTAGGGAGTCTCCTCAAAGAGACTCACCTACAGTTCGTGATCCATCGCCCCAGATCACAACAGAACACCCTACAGAGGAATTCGTTTCCTCTGCCACACACACACAACTAGGGCTAACACTTCTTTCAGAGAGAAGTAGTGAGCACAACGACGAAGAGACTCTAGACAAGTCTCCGAGTCAACAGAAGGATAATCTAGTACCCATCTCTGAAGTGGATCTAGACAATGTCATTCACAGAACTTCTGTAGAGTCTGAAGCACTAGATGCTTCTGCTCAAGGATCAGATGGAAATCGTTCCACCCCCATCGTACAAACAAGGGTGAACGAAGGTATCCCAGGAACAGGGACTCACTCTGGAGACGAATGTGTTCCTCCAAAGGTTACACAAGGAACACAAGTATCAAGGGATGAGTTCCAAACCCTTGTCACCTCTGTGAACCAAACAATGAAAGAGTTGCAATGCTCTTTCAAATCTTTTGCAGAGACAACATCAACGGCTATCCTGAAACTAAACACCAAAATGGACAATCTGTCCACAGAGGTTAAATCTGCAATCTCAGCGATGAAGTCTTCTGCCGAAACTACTGCCAAAGCTACAGCTACTTCTGCCGCTCAAGAATTCGGAACAACTGCAACTTCTGCGTTCAAAGACTCTGTCAAAAACTTCCTTGAACAAATGAATACGCAATCCAATAGAGCAGAGGGCATTACACCGGCAGAACTACAGAATGCCCTAACACAAGTACAAGCAGAGGCAATACGCAACACGACAATGATGCAACCAAAAGACTACATGACCAGAGCACAGCTAACAGAGCTAGGACAGAACGTCATAAACCAGGTCACAGAGGTCATTGTCTCCTTCACAAAAGCAAATGCCAACTTTGTCAGGGATTTTAGAAGCAGTGTTGGCAGAATGCGTTTTAAAACAGAGGCATAACTTGCCACTCTATTCGGCCTCTGTGATGATGTCTGTGCAAAGTTGATAGCAGCAGGAGCAGAATTACCGAAGAAAACCAAAGCTTCTTGCAGAGCAGAGGGTAGTTCTGATAAGAGTCAGGATGATTCTGATGATGACCATACTGGTCCATCAGATAATCCTGAGGGGGAGAATACAAGGGAGAAAGCTACCAACAGAGGAATACAAACTTCACCTATCGCAGCAGAACCAATCAGTCAAGCCCCTCCAGAACAAACCCAAGATCAACAACAAACTCAACAGACCATAGAGACAACACCCATCTCTGTGGAATCAAGTCCTGAAGAAACAAATATTCCAGAAGCTGATCAGCAACCCACAGAGGCAACAACCACCCCTGTGGTAATCATTTTGGAAGAAAGTCCTTCAACAAAAAAACCCCCAACCATACCAAGAAGAAAGTAGATTGCCACCAAACCAAAGAAAGCAACGACCTCTGCTTCTGATGTTCTGAGAAAAATGCACGACACAATGACTGAACGAATGGCGCAGAGAGAAGAAGAAAGGTACAGGTTCACACTAGCATTCAAAATGGCAAGAAGATTCGACATACCGCAATCCACAGAAACCGAGCTTACAGAAGAAGTCACCAAAGAACCTCCTTCAGAGGGTACAGAGCAAAGAAAGCCAACAGAAACAACGCCACAAAAGTCCTCTAAAAAACAAGTGTCAAAACCCACAAAGGCAACCCCCATCAAGTCAACAGAAGTCCCAACCTCCAAATCTACAGAAGCAACAGCCTCTGCCTCGCCAAAAGGAAAAGACAAGGGGAAAGGAATACTGACAGAAGAGCCTAAGAAGAAGAAATCATTACCAAAGACTACAGAGAAACTAATGAAGAGTGCGTTTGATGCCTTTCAAACTCCAAAGCCTGAAGAAGCTGACTGGGCATATGCATTGAAGCCTCTGTCAGACATTCCTCTAACTGGTAGAGCAGCAGAAGTTGTTCAAGAAATGGAGAGTCTCAGAAGACAAGTACCACAACCTGGTCCAACACATGAAGAGATGGAAGAAGTGGTATACAAATACCTCTATAAACAATCCTTTCAGACCAATCATCCAACAGATCATGTGACAGATCCAAGGATCAGAGAAGAATTTGAGAACATCTTCACAAGGACAAAGCCAAGAACCAAAGCAGATGTCTTCTCAATCCACAAAATCAAAAAGGTAATCTTCTGCAGATTCTCCTTCACAAGAACCTATTCAAGGGTCAGGTACAATCTTTACAGAGTCATAAGAGAAAACAATTCAGAGACCACCTTCGCTGATGCTGACCTAAGAAATATCAATCCTTATGATCTACCTAAACTTCTGCAATGGACAAAGGACAACTACAACACAGAGCCAAACACCAGAGCCTATCAAGTTTTGAGAAAAGCGATGAGGGAAAAGCTTCTGCTCTACAGCATGATAGATTTCCAGCTGGGAAAGGATCTTGGTCTCAAGCATCTGGATTTACGACCACCAGAGGATCGCTGCCCACCGGACGCCGTACCTAACTCAATCATCACAGAACCACGATTTGGGTTAGTATTTCAAAACCCACAAGGAGAAATTAAACTGTTTGTATGCATGGACTGTCAGAAGTACGCAACTAGTACTCTGAACAAGTTCAGAGCAAGCCTTGTGAAATACAGAGGTACAGAGAAAATGGATAGAGATGCTACAGATACTTTCATCAGAGAGATTGATGCCACAATCCGCCTAAGAGAACTCTGCATCAGTTTCTACAAAGAGATCAGAAGAGTCGGAAGAGACAACAGAAGCTACGACGACTTCAAAAATGCCAAAATCTGATTCTCAGACCTCCAATCCCTGCAAACCAAGTCAAAGTTTATCTTTCATTGTACTCAAATGTAAAATGCCTCTGGCATATTTCTAAATGAAAGAACATTCGAGGTATTGTTTAACCTCTGTCTTATCTAACTTAGCCTAACTAAACTCGAAGTTAAATTTTTTATTTTTCACTACTTAGGGGGAGATTGTTAGCTTCAATCTTCCTAATCATAGAAGTATTTAGAAGTAGTGAAAAATAGGCTAAGTGAAGAAATCCTCTTACAGAGGCTCTGCCGGACTTACCGAGGGATCAAGATCAAGAATCTACAGAACCTAAAGAGGCGCGCTACAGAAGCTCTGTCATACGCGCAAATAAGACCAAAGACTCGGAATCCGGTGAAGACTGCTCCACAGAGGACCAGACCGCAGAACCTCTGTAACTCTTTACAGAGCCTCTGTGGTCCTCACTGAAAGACATGAAGATATTTATAATATCTTGCTACTGTTACAGGACCCATTCATCAACTTGCATGGTAGCATGCCCTGTCCAACGTCGACGTGTCAAAATCTGATTGGACTCAGTAGGGCTTAGTACATAATAGACGTCTGCTGCATTAAATGCAATACAACACGTCTTACTGTTCATGCCGTTCTTGCAACTGTTCACGACATCCGTTCAACTATTCATCAGTACCGTCTGAATAGTAGCATATTGTGACGACCCGCCAAGCATGAGACGGATTTCCTGAAGGTTCACCGGAATCCGGAACCTTCTACACTACTCAAGAAACATGGAGGAACTTATGGAAGCTTCTCTAGAAGTCTCTCCATGGAAGGAGGTAGAAACTCCTTGTAAATAGCATACTACTTGATAGATCTAGAATGATCCATGTACATATCTAGATAGTTGTTCTCTAGAATGTTCTCTTTAGTAGTATAAATAGGTGGTGGCCTCATTTGGCACAAGACACCTCAAAACATTCTTCTAAGCTCTCTTGTAAGTTCTCTTAAGCAATATAAGTTTCATTTGCATTCCAACAATCTCTTGTGTTCTCTTTACTTGCCTTAATCGTTGGTTGTTTCGGGAGTTTGACTGACTTAGTTCGAGAACTAAGGCCGCACGCGATCTTGTAGAGACAAGTCCGTGACATTTGGTATCAGAGCAGGTCGATTGAAGGCATGGCAAAAGAGTCCGATAAGAACGTTGGTTCATCCGTGGTTGACGAGAACCGTGGCCGAGAAGAGTCTCGCAAAGAAGGAGCTAACAAGAACCGAGGTAAGTCCAAAGATTTACTCTCTAGCTTGGAAATGAGGATGACGGGTGTAGAGACATCCGTGGCCGAGATAAAGGCACAAGTTGAGGAGGTAAACCAACATGTGGAAGGTTTGGACTCCGACTTTGCCGATATGCGGGATGATTTCAAGAGCGCCCTCAATGTCTTGGGAGGCGACTTGAGACGCGAGTTTCATGACTTAAGAGATATGTTCATGAGCGAGCTAACTAAGCTTCGAGGTGAGGTGGAAGAAGAGATCTCCACGATTCACCAAAGTTTGGAGGAGGTCCAAGCCGACTTAAGTTTGGCTAAACGGGCAATGACTAGTGGAGGTGGCAACACTAGCAACCATGCTCCAAAGGTTGAAATTCCGAAACCATCACCGTTTGTGGGAAAGCGGGAAGCTAGGGCGGTTGATGATTTTCTATGGGAGATGGAACAATACATGGATGGGGTCAACGTCGTGGAGGATGCGATGAAGATCAAGACGGCCACGAGGTACTTGAAGGATACCGCGACTTTGTGGTGGCGACGTCGATATGGAGATATCGAAAGAGGTACGTGTAACATTTCTACTTGGGGCGATTTCATTCGCGAGTTTAAGAATCAATTCTATCCGGAGAATGCCGAGGACGAGGCGAAGAGTCGTCTTCGTAAACTCAAGCAAATGGGAACGATCCGGGAGTATGTGAAGGACTTCACCAATCTTATCTTGGAGATCCCGGATCTTTCCGACAAAGACTCTCTCTTCTACTTTCTTGATGGCTTGCAAGCATGGGCCAAGACGGAGTTGAGGCGATGTGGGGTACAAGATCTCGCAACGGCTATTGCTGAGGCAGAGGCCTTGATCGATTTTAGAAAGAAGGAACCGTCGAAGCCAAAGGATCGGAGGGGTAACCATGAGAAAGGTGGGGGAGAGAAGTCGACCCAAGCAAGAAATGATGATGTACGGAAGCCACCAACCGGGAAGAACAAAGACTTGAGGACGGCCTACAAGAACAATGGATGCTTCCTTTGTGATGGACCACACCGAGCCCGAGATTGCCCAAGCAAAGCTAAGCTTCATGCCATTACTCGAGATGAGGGTTGCTCCCAAGACGGGGATGAATGCATGGGGTCGATGCGGATCTTGAATGCAATCAAAGGTAAAACTGAGGCGACGAAGATAGCCAACAAGGGGTTGCAATTCGTCGAAGCTGTCATCAAGGGAAACGAGGTACGTGCTCTTGTCGACACGGGTGCTACTCATAACTTTATGTCCATTGAAGAAGCCGCCAGGCTAGGGGTCAAAGCGACAAAAGGGAGTGGCACTGTCAAGACGGTGAACTCTACGGCCAAACCAATCCATGGCGTAGCTGAAGGGGTGAGAGCGAAGATCGGTAAGTGGGAAGGAGAGATTGACTTCTCGGTGGTTCCCATGGACGACTTCAAGGTGGTACTTGGGTTAGACTTCCTCGATAAGGTACGGGCTTTCCCTATGCCATTCGCCAATTCGTTATGTATCCTAGATGGGGGAAAGACTTGTATGGTGGATACGGAACGCGGGCCAAAGAGTAGCGCCAAGGCCCTATCAGCCATGCAATTCAAGAAGGGATACAGCAAGAACGAGCCTTACTACTTGGGGGTTACAAGGCAAAGGCATGATGATGGGAGACGCACGGAGAAGGTACCGAAATAGATCGAGAATGTTCCTGTTGAGTACAAGGACGTGGTGCCCAAGGAATTACGACAAAGGGTTCCGCCTAGGAGGGAGGTGGACCATACGATGGAGCTGGAACCGGGATCGAAGACGGGGAAAGCTAACATGGCAGCAGAGGCGTCAAGTCGCAAGACGGGATTTGCGACAATCACTCAACCCCAATTATTCCTTCAAGGCCAAATTAAGGAAGGATTGGAGCACGATCCTGTGGCCAAGAAGCTGGTGGCATTGGCTCGGGACGGGAATACAAGAAGGTTTTGGCTCAAAGGAGATCTCTTATTCACCAAGGGAGATCGGTTGTACGTGCCTAAGTGGGGGGATATTAGGCAAACTATCTTGAGGGAGTGTCATGATTCGAATTGGACGGAGCATCCAGGAATCAAGAGGACACTAACATCGGTTGAAGGTACGTTCTATTGGCCAAGGATGGGGGATGATGTAGAGACATGCGTCCAGACGTGCCTAGTATGCCAACAGCACAAGATAGAGGAACGACAACCAGGAGGATTATTGGAGCCATTACCCACACCCAAGGGACCATGGGAGAGTCCCTTTGAGATGGTTACGGGGAGGCAACCGCTAACCCCAAATGCCTTAGCTACGTCTTACGATGGGAACAGTCTGACCGCATACAAAACCATGAAGGAATGGCACGAGCAAACGGACATGAAGCGGGCTTCGTTAGGCAAAACGGCAAGGAAGATGAATAAATGGGCGAACGAGAAGAGGAGACACGTCGAGTTCAAGGTTGGGGACCAAGTGATGGTGAAACTCCTACCTCAACAATTCAAATCGTTGAGGAAAGTGCACAAAGGGTTGATACGAAGGTACGAAGGCCCCTTCCCGGTGATTGGACGTGTCGGGAAGGTATCATACCGACTTCAACTACCGCCCAAGTTGAAGATTCATCCGGTTTTCCATGTAAGTTTTCTCAAGCCTTATCACAAGGATATGGAAGACTCGGAACGGGGAGTGTCCAGAAGGGCACCGACTACAGTTGTGACTTCTTTCGATCGGGAGGTTGAGGAGATTCTTTCGGATCGAAAGGTATCAAGACGAGGAGTGCCGAGCTACACAGAGTACTTGGTCAAGTGGCGAAACATGCCCGATAGTGAAGCAAGTTGGGAAGCTCAAGACATATTGTGGCAGTTCGCAGACATGATCAAGAAGTATCATGAAGATGGCACGACGAGGACGTCGCGAGCTTAGGTGGGGGAGAATGTGACGACCCGCCAAGCATGAGACGGATTTCCTGAAGGTTCACCGGAATCCGGAACCTTCTACACTACTCAAGAAACATGGAGGAACTTATGGAAGCTTCTCTAGAAGTCTCTCCATGGAAGGAGGTAGAAACTCCTTGTAAATAGCATACTACTTGATAGATCTAGAATGATCCATGTACATATCTAGATAGTTGTTCTCTAGAATGTTCTCTTTAGTAGTATAAATAGGTGGTGGCCTCATTTGGCACAAGACACCTCAAAACATTCTTCTAAGCTCTCTTGTAAGTTCTCTTAAGCAATATAAGTTTCATTTGCATTCCAACAATCTCTTGTGTTCTCTTTACTTGCCTTAATCGTTGGTTGTTTCGGGAGTTTGACTGACTTAGTTCGAGAACTAAGGCCGCACGCGATCTTGTGGAGACAAGTCCGTGACAATATGCTTTATGGTCCCCTTTAGAGTAGTATATAAGGAAGACTCATGTTGAGTTCTTCCTTATCAGATCATCAATTAATCACATATAAATCGACCATCATAAGAACACAAAAAGCTTATTCACCTTAAGAGTCATATCTATTTTGAAGCTTTTCTTACTCATTGTTCTTAAATCTGTTCTCAATATATATTCAGTAAACTTTGAAATATTATTTCCTGTTCATTGCTTATTTATATTTTGGTCTAAATCTATAAAACTTATTTGTTAGTTCTTCAAATACGCTTCCGCATCAATCATTAACTTGAACTAATAGATCTGATAATCTTGTATAAGCAAAACGGGAACCAACAAAGAGGAAGAAAGTTCAGACATTCCCTCCACTTTAACCTCTGCTATTCAGGTATCACCTTCCTTCTTTACCAATATTGCAAATATTGATGAAGCTGATAGTCTCCGTAAGATCGATCTCTTGACTAGAAGTTTATATGAAGCCATGAACGGCAAAACTGTGGTTGAAAACCAAAACCTTGATCTCGCTGAAAAGCTTAAAAACTGCCACCTTCAAATAGAAAAGCTTTCTAAAATTGAAGAAGATTTTAAAGATCAAGTACATTTAAATCAGCTAGTCAAAATCGAACGAGCAGAAGCTATCGCTGCATTAAAATCTGAAAAAACTACTGTTGAAGGATGGTGTAATTCTTCAACAAAGATCACTGAGATAATAAAGTCTCAGATTCCCCTAAGTGATAAACGTGGTCTGGGTTACAAATATGATAATCCAAAACCAACCACTGAGCGTTCAATGCTTAAATTTGGAACGTTCGTATCCTCAGTCGCTGATACTTCATCTTCTCAGTGCTCCTCGTCCAATACACCAATCCCTGAGAAAACTCCTACCTCCTCAAAAGGCAAGGAGAAAAATGGTTTATTCAAAACCTACCTCTGTCTCTAAAGACAAAGGTAAAGGAATTGTTATTTACCAGAATCCTCAGAAGGGTACCTCAGTACCAAAGCTGAATGCTTCTAAAGCTTCAGTGACTCATCCCTCTGGATCAAGGAAGCAGATCTCTGGATCTATTCAGCGATCTACTCCTAGACTTAGAGTGGATGTCCTTGGTAAGAAATCTGAAGAACTGAATGTTCGTCCCATTTCTAAAGCCAATAGTTTACTTGGTGCTAGCACTTCTAATTCGAAATCAAAAGCTCATCATTCAAATGGTCCTAGAACTACTTTTAGTTATAGGAAAGGTTATCACTGTGGACTTACCGATCATATTGCTAGTAAGTGCCCCACATCTACCAAAGCTGAAAAGATAGCTAAGTTGAAGATTGCCCCCAAGGCAAAGAAGACCAACCCTGGTGCAAATCAGGTCAAGGTGAATCCTACCACCGAGGTTAAGAAATTAACCAAAGTGAAGAAAGACAAAGCCGAATCTTCAAATGATGCGAAGACTGCTGAATCTTCCATTCCAACTACTTCCACTGACAAATGTATATACATGGTTAAGTGGGTACCCAAGAAAAACTAATCTTACTTTGTATTGCAGGTTAAGAAGGGTATCTGGTATATCGATAGCGGATGCTCTAGACACATGACTGGAAAGAAAAGCCTGCTCGCTGAATACAAGGAAGAGAAGGGTCCCTATGTGACTTTCGGTGGAAATGGAAAAGGACATACCCGAGGGTATGGTGTACATTCAAATGGTATAACCTCCTTCAGAAGAGTCGCATATGTTGAAGGGCTGAAGCATAATCTTCTAAGCATCAGTCAACTTTGCGACATGGATAACAAAGTAATCTTTACTAAGGAATATTGCTTTGTCGCTGACAAAAAGGAGAAGATAGCTCTCAGCGGTTATCGTTTGGAAAATGTTTATGTAATAAACATGGACTCAAAAACCACTGAGAACTCCTGTTTCTTTTCAAAGGCCTCATCTGATGTCAACTGGCTATGGCATAGGAGGCTATCTCATCTAAATTTCAAGACACTGAACACTCTTTCTTCAAAAGAGATAGTCACTGGTCTACCTCAGCATTCATATGCCAAAGAGTCTTTATGTTCAGCGTGTGAAAAAGGGAAGCAGACCAAAGCAAGATTTAAAACAAAGCAAGTTTCATCAGTGTCATCTCCTCTATAACTACTCCATATGGATTTGTTTGGCCCTGTTAACAAACAATCCATCGCTGGAAAGAAATATACGCTGGTCATAGTTGATGAATTCTCTCGCTTCACTTAGGTAATGTTTCTCCGTTCTAAGAGTGACACCCCTGAAGAACTCATCACCTTTGTTCGGAAGATGGAAACCCTGAACAATCTGGCCGTTCGCTCAATAAAGAGTGATCATGGGACTGAATTCAAAAACAGTTCTCTTGATTCCTTCCTTGAGAGTAAGGGTATTTCTCACAACTTCTCTTCAGTGAGAACACCGCAACAAAATGGAGTCGCTGAAAGAAGAAATAGAACAATTATTGAAGCTGCACGTTCAATGCTCAGCGATTCTCACCTGCCTACTCAGTTTTGGACAGAAGTTGTCAACACTGCTTGTTTTACGCAAAACAGGTCGCTAATAGTTAAATGATTCAAAAAGACAGCCTATGAACTCTTTCATGGGAGAAAGCCTTCAATCAGCTTTCTTCACATCTTTGGATGTCAGTGTTTCATACTGAACAACAGAGATTCTCTTGGAAAGTTTGATCCAAAGGCTGATGATGGAATCTTTCTTGGATACTCCTCAGTTTCCAAAGCCTTCAGAGTCTTCAATCGTAGAAGACAAACTGTATAAGAAACTATTCACGTCACGTTTGACGAATCCCGTTCAGCGAACTCTAAACCGTCCGCTGATACTGAAGAACTGAATCAATGGATGTTTTCTCATCTTGGTGATTCAAAAGAAATTCCCACTCCTCATACTCATCCAGTAGAAGATGATAGTCCTCCTATCATTCCAAACATGCAGAATAGTGAAGCTGAAACATCATGGGTCTCAGTTGTTCCTATAAACACTATACCTACCGCTGAACCAAATGCCTCAGACATTCCATCTATCTCTCAGCAATCAGTAAATGAAATGACAAATGCAAGTATTCCTCTCTTAGCTGAAACAACAGAAGTAGCTGAAGCCTCATCTTCAGCTCCTCCAGTTCAAGATGAGTCAGCGACTTATGCTCCGACTCAGCGATGGACCGTAAATCATCCAATTGATCAAATTCTTGGTGATCCAAACGCTGGTGTTCAGACTCGACGAAGTGCAGGTAATATTTGTTTATTTGTTAACTTTATTTCTCTAACTGAACCAAAGAAAATAGATGATGCCCTCAAAGATCCAAACTGGGTCAGCGCAATGCAAGAAGAGATGACTGAATTCGAAAGAAACAAAGTTTGGAAACTTGTTCGGAGACCAACTGATAAAACAGTAATAGGCACTAAATGGGTCTATCGAAACAAGTTGGACGAACATGGTATTGTAACCCGCAACAAAGCTCGTCTTGTTGCTCAGGGATACAGACAAGAGGAAGGTATAGATTATGGCGAAACATTTGCTCCAGTAGCAAGACTTGAATCTATTCGTCTATTCTTAGCATATGCTGTACACAAAAACTTCAAAGTACATCAGATGGATGTTAAGTCAGCGTTTCTCAATGGAAAGCTGAATGAAGAAGTGTATGTGGAACAACCTCCAGGATTCTCAGATTCTAAGCGTCCAAGTTATGTTTATAAACTGGATAAGGCACTTTATGGCTTAAAGCAAGCTCCTCGTGCATGGTATGACACTCTTTCTACTTATCTCCATATTGAAAATTTTGAGCGAGGTAAGATTGACAAAACTCTATTTTTTAGAAAAGTGAAAGGTCATATCATTCTAGTTCAAATATATGTTGATGACATTATATTTGGTTCTACTAACCCTGGGCTTTGTACTCGTTTCGCTGATAGAATGAAAGATGAGTATAAAATGAGCATGATGGGTGAACTAACATATTTCCTTGGTCTTCAGATTAAGCAAACTGAAAAAGGAACTTTTATTAATCAGGGAAAGTATGTTAAAGATATGCTGAAGAAATTTGATTTAACTCATAGTTCAGCTATGAAAACCCCTATGGCACCACCGCTGACACTTGACAAGGATTCAAAGGGAATACCTGTTAATGTCACGCTGTACCGTGGGATGATCGGCTCTCTCTTGTATCTTACAGCTAGCCGACCCGATATTATGTACGCAACATGTTTGTGTGCACGATATCAAGCTGAACCTATGCTATCTCATATGAAAGCTGTAAACGAAACTTTCGATACCTTAAGGGTACAGCGAACCTAGGTCTTTGGTATCCCAAAGATTCAGGATTCGATCTAACCGCCTATTCAGATAGTGATTTTGCAGGTTGCAAATTGGATAGGAAAAGCACCACAGGAGGATGTCAGCTCCTGGGTGGAAAGCTGGTAAGTTGGACAAGTAAAAAAGCAAAATTCAGTATCCACTTCCACAGCTGAAGCTGAATATGTAGCTGTTGGAAGCTGTTGTTCTCAAGTCTTGTGGATGAGAAATCAGCTACTAGACTATGATCTTCAGCTCTCCAAAATTCCAATCTATTGCGACAGCACAAGTGCCATTGCTATAGCAAACAATCCAGTACTACATTCAAAGACCAAACACATAGAAATCAGATATCATTTTATCAGAGATCATGTGATGAATGGTGATATAGAACTTCATTTTATCCCAACTGATTATCAGTTAGCTGATTTATTTACCAAACCTCTTGATGAGACAAGATTCAACTTTCTCATCAGCGAGCTTAGAATGCTGAACTTTGAAGGGTAAAATCCTCAACGGTTCACATTGATCAGCGAAAGGATAAAATCAACTCGTATAACCTATTCAATCATCTTCTCTCTGAATAAAACTTGGTTAAGCTGATATCAAGGTATGTTTTCTCTCTCTGACAATCGCATGAAAATGCAAGATTTCAAAACAGAATGCATCGCTGAATATCTCTTCCTTAACAGCGATATTTTGAAAATTCTTAAAACCTTCACTGACATTTTCATTCAGTGCTTCATGTTTGTAAAAGAGTCCCTGAGCTTTCAAAACCTCAGAGACATCCTAAAAGAATATGAAAGGACAGTTGTGACGTCATTGCAACAGATAAACCCCGGCACGTTTCTCTTTCTGACACACGTTTGCACGTCTCGTTCAAACTTCCAATCAAATGCAAACACGTGTCCGTGTCATGATGAAAATCTTTTCCCGCTCAAGATTTTCACTCTCTAATCTCTCTATATAAACAAACTCGTGGTTTATATCTTCCTTTACGCGAACAATCTTCCTCCGCAAGAAAGAATTCACTGTTGCATTTGTGCTTTCTAAAACTTCAAGAATTGTTCATCATCTTCTTCATCAAACATCAAGGTTAATATGTTCTTATTTATTACCGAATGCGTATAACTTGTTTCCGATCTTTTCCTTGTTTTAACAAGATCAAACAAAAGAACTTCTTAAAAATGAAATCATTTTTTCATGGTTTTATGAACACAACCATTTCATGGTTGTTCTTCAAGTTTAAATGCAAAAATCTTAAACTTGTTCTTCATTCGTTTCCAGAATCTATTTCTTCATAAAAAACTGGATAACAAGAATAAATGAGTTTTACATTTCATTTCTTAAAATCAAGAAAAAACCCTAATCTTCATTAAGACATTTGTGTCAGAATGAAATGGATAAAATTTGAACCATCTTAATGGAAAATCTTTCCACATTAAGATTATTCTTATTTGTTAACATCTTTGGTTGAACTGATAATACAGAGAAATGGCATCGTCTGACATTCCGGCTACCGCTGAGAACATCTCCGCTGATTCTGAGGAAGTAGAAATTATCAAGGCTCCTCAGGTTAAGTTCACTCTGGAACAACTAGATTAGACCAAAACGAACAACCTTTCTGCGCTTCTCGAGTTTCCTCCTCGAAAGCAAGTCACACATCTGAAAGATGCTGTGAATTTTCTAAAGAATTGTTTCATTTCAACAGCCCTGACCATCTCACCTCCTGCAAGTCAGCTACTACTATCCCAGTTCTGGTACCCTGCCAGACACTCTCAGTTACCATCCGCCAAAGATCCCTCCAAAACAATTGATTGTATCCTCAGCGATACTGAGTATGGCATGATAAAGATCACACCTGCCATCATTCGCAAAGCTCTGAACTTTCCCAACGCTACAAAAGAAAATCCTTTTGTTCCTTTCCCTGACCATAAGAAACTCGCTGACAAAGAAGCTATTATTGCATTTTTTGATGCAATGGGCTATGTATGGGAAATTGGCAGAGACAAGAAGCCCGAGAAGAAGCTGACCCTGCTAAAGAAGTCGAAAATGCCCAGCGAGAAGAACTTCATCTTCGCTCACTTAATCAACTGCATGACTGCCAAGACCGGCTCCTTTGACCAAGCCGCTCAACCTCAGCAAGCAATGGGATACGCTATACTGAAAGGTCTATACATTGACTGGGCATCTCTTATCTATGAAGACTTGGTACAAAGAGTAGACTCTGCCGCTGACAGACCTTCATGGGTTCCTTACCCCCGATTCATCAGCGCCATCTTTCAATATGGCCGGAAGGACAGCTACCCGCAAGAGGGCGACCTGAAACTCTCTCAGATTGGCCCTAAGGTACTTGACTTCAAACCAGTTGAAAATGAGGTACGTCTTTCTTCCATTTTAACTCTTCTCAACCCTTCTTCTTCTGCTTCTGTGGCTCCTTCGGCGACAATACCCATCGCTGATACCCTGGCCACAAAATCCTCTCCTTCTAAGAAAAGGAAACAATCATCTACCCCACTTGGTTCTAAAAGGATCAAGAAAACAAAGGAGCCACCCCAGCAATTTCATGTTGAAGACTCCTCAGCTCTTTCTGCAAAGCTGAAGGAACGATCAGTGATACGCTCTGCCACACCTGAACAACCCATCCTTTCCATCCCAACTTCAGCGTCTCTAAACGTTGAGGTTACAAACATGGAACCTACCCAACCTCCTTCAGTCTCTCAAAAGACTGATGAAGTGATTTTCAGCGAATCCAACGCTGAACTCAGAACCCAACCTCCATTCTTATCCTTCGCTCCTCCCTCCACTCATTTGGACTATACTCCAATTATCACTGAAGCACCTGTCATTCCTCCAGAAGTTAAAGAAAATACTCTTGAAGGAGTGATGGGCACAGGACCTGCAGAGATGACCATACGTCAACGCTCTTTAGCTGACGATATGGAACTTTACTCAGGAACCCGAGATTTTGATGAATTCACCAATCCTCCTGCAGGTACACACCAACCCATATACACTGTCACTAAACCCCAAACTTCTGAGCTTTCCTCTGTTCACAAGTTCTTATATGTTACAGGTCCTAATTTGGGAGACATCAACGCCTCTCTGAAGTCCGTGGAGACAAAGCTGACAGGTCTCACCACTACTCTTTCAAATAACTCTACAGTTGTAACAAACGCTGTAGAGAATCTTACAAAGCTGACAACGGTGGTGGAGAAGAAGGCTTCCACAGATGACATGAAGCAGGTTGATAAAACTCTCAGCGAATTCGCCAAGGTGCTCGCTGACATCTACACAGACTACACCACTCTCAAAAATTCAGTTTAATCCATGTCCAGCGAGGTCACAACGGTGAAGACATCGGTTGGACAACTAGAGGGAGATATGTCTATCGTAAAGACTGACTTAGGCTCTGTAAAGACCGATGTTGGTTCGATGAAAACGATGATCGAGCAGCTACTACACAAAGTGAATAATCCTGCCCCTGCCCCTGCCCCTGCATCTGACAATTTCACAGCGGCGGATCGCACTAAGCTGGAGAAGATCAATCCTGCTATTTCTGGCCTTCAAGACAGAATAGCAAAGATTGGGTTGTTTAGGTATCTCTGGCCAAGAAGACAGAGAACCTGCCAAAGCTGCTGAGTCAACCCATTCCTCCCCCACTCATCATGAGAAAGAGGGGGAGAAGAGCGCTGATGATCTCTCCAAGAGCGCTGAAGACCTTTCCCATGATGAATCTATCAAGGGAGAGAAGAAGGATGCTGAAGAAACCACCGCTGGACCTCAGGGAGATGAAAACCCTGAGGAAACCGAGACCGCTGGACCTCAGGGAGATGAAAACCCTGAGGAAACCAAGAAGCTCGCCTATGTATCTGAGGGGGAACAACTCGAAGAAGAAGTTGATAAAACCGAATCCGAAGCAGAAGATGATGAAGCCATCGACATCCTTGATGATGAACCATCCTCTTCTCCAAAGAATGATGATGATGATGACGAAGATGGCGATGACTTCTTTATCGTCAAACCTGCTCCGAGGATCAAAGTTCTTAAGGGAATCTCGATAAATGAACCTTCAGGGGAGCGGACAAAGGCAAAGCCCTCAGCCTCTGGAGCTGAGAAAGACAAAGGGAAAAGCGTCGCTGAAGATGACAATCTGACGATCTTGCTTGAAAAGCCGGTTTGTCAGGTACACTAAACATCTCTCACTCCATTCCTCCTCTATCATACACTATCAGTTCTACTACCCAAGCCTATACACTTGAATAATTTTTGTTAGCTCCAAGTATCTGTAAAATGAAAGTATTGAAAATAAAACCAAGCCAGAAGACCTACAGAGATAAAGCAGAAGACTTAGAAGACCAACAAAGAAGACCAACAGAACTCAACAGAGTTCTGGTGGAACCAACGGAGCTCAACAGAGCTCTGGCAGAAGATCAACAGAAGAACTGTTCATACCCGAAGACCAACAGAGTTCTGTCATAACACGCTCTGTTGAAGTGAAGACCTCTGTTATGCCCAAGCCTCGTAGAAATCCGAAGTTTCAGATACGTGTCCACACCTTTCCACGTATGCCCTAAAGATTGGAGACACACTTTCCACGTGTCATTCCACGGTACGATAGTACACTGTCTACACTTTATGAGGCTATATATAGCGAGGTAGTGGAACAAACAATTGTAAGCTTTTGGAAGAATAATTTTCCACAATTGTAAAAGCACACTGTCATATCCTCATAGCACTATCCCGTACGATATTGTCTCTTTGATTTCTTGATACACCATTGATCTTGTTCTTGGTGTTATCTTTATCAATATACGAGCAACGTTTCTTATTTGATCTTGTTATCATATTCCTGTTCTATGTTTGATATCACAGTTTACATATCGTCTCATACAATCACTCACTTTAATGGCTTTATATTTAAATGCTTCCGCTGTCTATTTAACTACCATTATCGTGATACGACGTGAATCTGGGAACCAACAATTGGTATCAGAGCTTGCTTGATTTGCTCAAATCAAGGCATCCAATCTACCAAGGTTGATTCACTGTTGTTGATTGTGTGTGTGTTTAAAAGCCTCACTATACTCTGTTTTACTGCTTAAAGTATTTTACATCTTCTCAGTTCATTTAATATCATATTAAGCTTTCCAGTCTAAATTAAAACATCTGTTCTACTATTTCATTGGTTACTGTTCCTCATACTTTAGCTTATTCTCATTATAGACCATTTGAAACTCTCATACTCTGTTTTCTTTTCAAAGAATGGCAAACATCAACGCCATTTATACTGCTGGTTCTCTGACCAAGCCTCCTACTCTCCTGAGGGATGAATACCCTCAATGGAAGATTAGGATGGTCAACTTCCTTGATGGAATGGATAAGGACTTAATGCGATCTGTCACGAATGGACCATTCCAACCCATGGTTTATGTCCCACGTGTACCCGCAACAGAAACCACTGATGAGATTCCTGCTCACTTCGAACCCAAAACCACTGGGATTACCGAAGAAGAAAAGAGCAAAATGGAAAATGACCTTAAAGCAGTGAGACTTCTGATTATGGCCATTCCGAACGATATATTTCAAGAACTAGACTCATGTGTCACTGCCAAGGAAATCTGGGATCAACTTCTAAATCAACTTGAGGGTGGTATCAAAACCCAAAAGAACAGAAGGACCCAATGTATAAATGAATACAATGATTTCAAGGCACTTCCTGAGGAAACCTTACAACAGACCTACAACAGATTTAATATTCTGATCAACAAATGTAAAAAGTGTGGGGTAGTTAGGTCGAAGGAAGATAACAATGTTCTGTTTTTAAAAAGTTTAAATGATGAATGGTTAAATCTGTCCATGTCTTTACAAGCTAATCAGGACTTAGATGCATGGTCTCTTACTGATGTGTATGGCACTCTGGCCGCACAAGAGAAGGATGTTGTCAAGCAAAAAGGCAAATCCACCATTGCAGGTTCTATCGCTTTGATTTCAGAATCTAAGAACTCAGCAGAAGAGAAACTCAACAGAGATGGCCCTAGCAGAGATAAGAAAAGAGAGAAAAAGAAAGGGAAGAAGAGCTTGGTTGCAGAAAGTGATGATGAAAGGAGTTCATCAGATGAGGATAGTGATATAAATGCCTTTGCTAAATCTCTTGCGTTAATAACTCAACAATTTACCCAGAGATTTGGCAACAGGACATTTGACAGAAGAAAAAGGTACGAAAGAGAAGAAAAAGGTGACAGAAGTTATACTACACCTCAACAGAATCACCAGAACAGAAACCCGACAGAACAGAGACCTCAACCTCAACAGAAGTACAACGCTCCTGGTCCACAAAAGACTGATGCTGCACAACCCATCAACCAAAACGATGGTCGTTGTTTCAGATGTGGCAAACCTGGCCATTTCTCTGCTAACTGTAGAGGAAAACTTGTAAAAGATCAAGACTACTATAAGAACAAATACAAGTACAACTACAGAGAAAGGAGTTATGTCGCCGAGATGGAGAATTGGATCTCTGACTCATCCTCTGATGATGAACCAGAGCAAGCCAATGTTGCTGTAGATGATGAAAGTATGACAAAGATTGACTGGATGACTGGAGAACGAATAGAGAGAACAGAAGAAGAAGACATAGCTCATGCATTCGCTCTTACTGTAACAGAGCCAGACGACAGAGCGCTGGAGACCATTAAACCTAGTGCCAAGGTATGTTCCTCCGAATCCAAGTCTGACTCAGAACTGGAAATGCATGTTTCGCAATTAACTGAGGAATTTCAATTACTGAAACAAAAACTTTCTGAGGAAAAAGAGCTAAGAAAGCTAGCTCAGAAGGATCTGTCCTTCTACAAGAGAGAGAAAACTCTCTTGGAACAAGAAAAGGAAGATATCTTCAAGGAGAAATCTGAGCTAGAGATCTTACAGCAGAAAGAGAAAAGTACTTTTTCTAAAAAGGTTAAAGAGTACGAAAATCTGTTAAAACAAAAAACCGAAGAAATGAAGAAGTCTGAGAATGAAAGACTTAACTCTGCCGCTTTAAAAGATTTTTTTCAAAAAGAAAGGGAAATCTTACATCAGTCCCTACAGAGAAAAGAACTTCAAATCAAAAAGTATCAGGATGCACAGGATGTGCATGTTAAGATAAATTCTCAAATGGATACGCAAGGTCTTGGTTTCTCAGACCTTGCTCCCTGGAACGGAAAGAAGAAAACATCTCTGTTGACTACTTTCTGTGCTTGGAAAATCCAAGAGAATGTTATCTCTGGTAATGCTGTTTTCAAAAGAATTAAAACCTCGGACGTTTACAAGAGGACGAAAAGGCTTGACTTTAGGAATGTCAGCTATGACTCCTTGGATCATGACAAGGTTCTTAAACCATCTTCAAAGTTTATTCTTGATCAAGGAAGAGCTAGAATCTTAATTCCTAACTCTGTCGAAAGTCTGGATCCAAAAGAGATTTTCAACTTTAATTCTTTCAAGGAACAGAAGCCTGTCACTTCTGAGGCTGAATCCTCTGTTGAAATACCACAGAGCAAGCTCAACCCTGAAGCACCAGTCTTCTCTCCTACTTCTGAAACGATAAGAACATCTTTTGAAGAAGATCTCATGAAAGTTCTTAAAGAAAATGCTGTTTCTGATGCTTTAAAACCCAAGTTGAGAAGGTTTAAAACTGCAAAACCCGATTCTACAAAGCCTGTTTCTGTGAGTAACACCTCCAACAGAGCCACCAGAGACTTTCTAGCCTCTGACAGTGACTCTGACCCTGAGGTAGATGAGCAAATTTTCTGTACTCGACCAAATGCTTTGCACAAACCTAAACAGATACCGGCTGGATCCTTTGATTTAAAAGAAGACATATCATTTTTCAAGAAACAATCAAGATTTATACCGGTAACTGAGTTTAATAACAAATAATTTAGAATTCTTACTTCTAACTCAACAGAAGTAAAAGGTAAGGTGAAGGCAAGTACTTTACTTAACAACACCTTTGTTCCAACTTTTAAACCAATCAAGTTTACACCAGAACAGAAGGGAAAATGGATAGTAAATGACAGACATACTTCCAATTCTGGTAGAAATCAAGATATCAATTTTGAGAAAAGAGAATCTGTCTCAAAAAATAGTTCAAACAGAATGCATGGTCCTAAAGCTTTTCAGAATCAAACTCCATCTAATAAACGATTCTTGAATAACAACTTGCATCAATCGTCATGTTCCATCAATTGCAATTGTGTTCATCTGTTAAGAAAACTGCAAAATCATATGAGTGGACCTCACTATATTCTGAATCAGTCACAAAAGATGATAAATCCCAAGACTGATCAGACCACACAGAAGAAAACCTCTGGAACAACATCAAAGAATGTAAAGCTTGTAAGAAAGACTGTTAACCCATCAAAGCCTAACAAGAAAGGACCCATCATGCAATGGGTACCTAAAAGAAACTAATCTGTCTTGCAGAAGCCTCATGTGCAGATCTGGTACCTAGATTCAGGATGTTCCAGGCAATTGACAGGCAATAAGGAGTTGCTGACTTCATTCAAGAACAAAAAAGGAAGTGCAGTCACCTTTGGAGGAGACAATGGAGGACAAATTAGAGGTTATGGTACTCTGGTAAATGGTGGTATTTCAGTTTCCGAAGTTGCTTATGTTGAAGGATTAAATCATAATCTTCTAAGTATAAGTCAACTCTGTGATCATGGGTTCGATGTCAATTTCAGGAAGAAGTTTTGTTCATTATTACTTTCTGAGTCTGGTCAAGAACTTTTAAGAGCCGACAGAAAAGGCAATCTTTATAAAATGAATTTTAATCCAAACCAGGGAACTACAACAGAGAAACTCTGTTTATTGATGAATATTCTAGGTATACTTGGATTGAGTTCATCAGAGCAAAATCTGATGTCCCAGAAATTCTGATAAGTTTATTGAGAAGGATACAGGTTCTGTTAGGACTAAAAGTGCAAAAGTTGAGAAGTGACAACGGGACAGAATTCAAAAATACTCGAATAGATTCTTATCTATCAGAAGAAGGAATTTCCCAAAACTTTTCAGCTACCAGAACTCCACAACAGAATGGCGTAGTGGAGAGAAAGAACAGAACTCTGGTAGAGGCCGCCAGAACCATGTTGGCCGGTTCTGTCCTTCCCATCAACTTCTGGGCAGAAGCAGTCTCAAAAGCTTGTTTTGTTCAAAACAGAGTTGTAATAGTGAAAAGATTTAAAAAGACGCCTTATGAACTCATCAATAACAGAAGACCAAACGTGAAATATTTTCATGTTTTTGGGTGTAAATGTTATGTCTTGAACGACCGAGAACAGCTGGGTAAATTTGACAAGAAAGCGGACGAAGGAATCTTTATTGGTTATTCCCTGACCTCTAGAGCCTACAGAGTCTACAACACCAGAACTCGCGTCATTCAAGAAAGCGTGAACGTGTCCTTTGATGAAAGTACATCAAGTACCTCTGATCGCAAATCAACAGAGGGGACACCAACAGAACAGAAGAAGCCTAGTTCTTCAAAATCAAGGGAAGATATAAATCTCCTATTCGACGATTTCTTCGATGATGATGATGATGATTCCTCTGTCAACATCAACAGAGGAGATCAAGCTCAAAGTTCAACAGAACAAAATCTGACAGGTACAACTCTTACTGGTCCCTCCAATATTTCACCATCTACTTCTCTGTCTACAGGTATAATTCAGAGAAACGAGGAACCACAACCAGAACCTACACAAGAGCCATCATCACCTCTGCTAACAAATATCGGCAGAAACTCCCTGTTTGAAAGTTCACCTTCGCAGAGCCCTGTTGGCAATCCACAGAGCAATGAGGCCACTCTTCAGAGTTGTGTGCCACAGAACCCTGGCACCAACCCTCAGAGCTCTGTTGCTGAAGATCGTCTTTTCTCATCTGAAGCACAAACCCCTCCTGTTGTCCATGCTCCCATGACAAAATGGACTAAGGATCACCCCCAACATCTTATAATTGGTGCTTCTGAAGATGGTGTCAAGACAAGATCGGCTACAATCAACGAAGCTTTCTTTGTTAACTTTTTGAGCATGATTGAACCGAAAAGAATTTCTGAAGCACTTGAAGACCCAAACTGGATCGAAGCTATGCAAGAAGAGCTTCTTGAATTCGAGAGAAATAAAGTTTGGTCCTTGGTTCCACTCCCAAAAGGCAAATCAGCCATTGGAACCAAGTGGGTGTTTAGAAACAAGAAGGATGAAGATGGGATTATCATCAGAAACAAAGCCCGTCTGGTTGCAAAAGGATACTGTCAAGAAGAAGGAATTGACTATGACGAGACTTTTGCTCCTGTGGCTAGGCTAGAAGCAATCAGAATCTTCTTAGCTTATGCTGCTCACAAGGGTTTCAAGGTCTACCAAATGGACGTCAAATCTGCCTTCCTAAATGGCAGACTACAAGAAGAAGTCTATGTCCAGCAACCACCTGGTTTTGAAAATTCGGAGTTTCCAGACCACGTTTACAAGCTAGACAAAGCTCTGTATGGGCTTAAACAAGCTCCCAGGGCCTGGTATGAAACTCTGTCCAATTTTCTGTTGGTTAATCACTTCGAGAAAGGTACTGTCGATAAAACTCTATTCTTTAGGAGATACAAGAATGATATACTTCTGGTACAAATATATGTTGATGACATTATTTTTGGGTCAACACGGCAAGAGTATTGTGATAAGTTTGAGGATTTGATGAAAAGTGAATTCAAAATGAGCATGATGGGAGAACTTTCTTTCTTCCTTGGTTTACAAGTAAAACAAACCGACAAAGGGACTTTCATAAGTCAGTCCAAATATATCTCTGACATTTTGAAAAAATACAATTTTAACAACTCAAATTCAATGAAAACTCCTATTGCCACTGGAGTTAAGCTTGACCCGGACCTTAATGGTGAACCAACAGATGTCAAGAACTACAGAGGTATGATAGGGTCACTTCTGTACTTAACTGCCAGTAGACCTGACATAATGTTTGCAACGTGTCTCTGTGCTAGATTTCAGGCTAATCCTAAAGTTTCACATTTCTCTGCCGTCAAGCGCATATTTAAATATCTGAAAGGGACTCAATTTTTGGGTCTCTGGTATCCTCTGAATTCGGGTTTCGAGCTTGTAGCATATACAGATTCAGACTATGGAGGATGCAAGAACGACAGAAAGAGTACGTCTGGTAGCTGTCAATTTCTTGGAGAGAAGTTAGTAAGTTGGACATCCAAGAAACAGAACTGCGTGTCCACCTCTACAGCAGAAGCAGAATACGTTGCTGTTGCTAGTTGTTGCTCTCAAGTTCTCTGGATGAAAACTCAACTCAAGGATTACGGCTTGGAGTATGACAGAATTCCAATTTTGTGTGACTCCAAAAGCGCAATAGCAATCACAGCTAATCCAGTTCAACACTCAAAGACCGAACATATCGATATAAGGTATCACTTCATAAAAGATAATGTTGAAAAAGGGACTATTGAAATGTATTTCGTTTCAACAGACTTCCAACTTGCTGATCTTTTTACAAAAGCCCTTGATGAAAGGAGATTTAACTTCTTAATCAGCAAATTGGGTATGCTGAACATGTCCTAACACTATTTATCACTCAACAGAACTCTGATGTTCCTACCAGAGATCTGTCAAAATAGTTGGGTAGGATAGTTCAACAGAGCCTCTGTCATTCACCAGAGCTCTATAAAACATACTTTTTCAACAAGCTTCCAGTGAATTCGTTTGTATATATCTCTGTAAATATTTCTTTTAGCAAGTTTTTTTAAGCTCATATTTCTAGGGGGAGCTTATAAAAGAAAATATGCATGGTTTTAGGGGGAGCAAGTTAATTCTGATTTCAAATTCATATGACTTAGCTCTCTTGATCTTGAAAGAAAAATCTTTTTGAAAGAGGGAAAACCTGTACTGATGAAATTCTTTTGAGAAAGTCGAACTTAACAGAACCCGGATATTCTCACCAGAGCCTCTGTTGTTCCTCATCAGATCTCTGTTGAAAATTGTTGGTCAATTCTGTCCTTGTTCTTTGATTCTTCACATCAGATACAGAATTTTAAAATGTTTTTGGGTAAAGGTGAAACATGATTGGTCACTGAGCAAAGTTGAAAAGATCATTTCAACAGAGAAAGAAAATAACTAAGCTCCACCAGAGCTCTGTTAGTTTCTCTGCCCCATCATCAGAAACACGTCAGCAGAGAAGCGGGTCATTCTTTGAAAATCACCCACTTGTCACCCGCATATCTCTAACTGTGACGGTTTACTTGTCCTACGATTGTAAGAACAAAATCTTACGTGGCATCCTCTGATTGAAAGACAAACCACTAGGTGTTCCCACGATACACTGTTCAGGCCGTTCCCTACGTTATTTTCCCACCCACATGTTTCCCATATAAACACCCAACTTCAACCCATTTCACTCTTACGCTTAACAACCATTTCAAACCCCTTCATCTTTTCCCTCTCAGAAACCTATACCTTGTGGTTCGCAAGAATAACCCTAACCTGCAACAATGGCTGAACCCCAAAACCAACCCCAGAACTCTGATGATTCCAGTAACAACGAACCCGTAGATAACATCGTTATTCTACCATATGAGTTGGCTAATAACAACTACCGTTTTGATCCCAATCCAGCACTCTATTTACCCCTTTACCACATCTATATTGAGTTTTTCCGAAACTCAGAAGTTTTTACAGCCCTTACAGCCTTTGACGATCATCTTCCTGCAATATATGTCCAACAATGGTGGACCACATGCCAATACATTGAAGACGGCGTCAGAAGCGGAATAGTCGGAAGTGTCAACTCTGGTAATGGAGGATCAGGAACAATAAGGATTCGTGAAAGAACTCTCAGAAGAACTTTTGGGATGAAAACCAAAAGACAGCTAGGTATTGATGCCTATGAGAAACCACCTTCTGTTGCTGTTCTTCTCGACTTCGTGAAGTTTTTGGGTTACAACAAAGAGTTAGAGAAAATAGGAGCCTTCAGAAGACAAAATCTACCACAAATGTGGAATTTCATGTTCTCAACCCTCAACAGAACCCTCACCTGCAAATCCGTGTTGATCCAAACCCTCAGTGATTTGATAATGACCCTATCTTAAAATACTTAGTGAAAATTGTAAGTAAACAATATGTATCAGAGTTTCACTATCGCTGATAAGTACTAAGATCTTACAGTACTGCTGATAGGAACTCTCGCTCTTTTAGATTAAACATTCAGCGAACACTGTTCACCATATCGCTGAGTCTGTTCAGTCCTTATGGTGATCGCTGATAAGTTAGTTGTTTACTTATGATCCCTGAAGACAAGATTCACGTCAACAAAGGTTCTACGCTGAAGTCGAAGATCAAGCTCAAGAACCAGCGACAAGTCTCCTAATGAACTGATGCGGATCAGCGAATACTCAGATTTGTCCACTCAACGTGAAGTATCAAGTACAAGACTTCAGCTATCGCTGAACTTTATCATTCGCTGAATAGTAAATGATAATCGCTGAATCAACGAAAGCTGATCATGAAGTCCTCCGTACAAAGTACTTTTGTCTTAACCTCCCTTGCACGCCACCGTACGAAATGTCAGAAAAGAACCTCCGAAAATCTGAAATCGTACAACCACTCTGATACTACACTGTTCATTCATGCGGCTACTAAGGTTGTCAACAAAGGTCAATGACATGCAACCAATCCGCTGATGACACGTGTAAAGTGTATACTGAATTGCATTAAATGCATCCAGTATATAAAGAGATGAACTCACTTCATTTGAAGTAACTTGCTAACTCTGGACAAGTTCAAATCTCTCTCAAGATAAGATTTTATTAGTAATCTCCTTATCTTTCTTAGTGCAAGAAACCTTAGTGTTCCAACTTGTTTAGATTTAGGTTTATCCTTAATCTTGTTTCCACAACAAGCTGTAAATTGTTAATGATTTATCAATAAACAATTTAGAAAAGTAAAATAGTGTGTTTGTATTCAACCCCCCCCCCCCCCCCCTTCTACAAACTTGTTTAGGCCTTTCGGGACCAACAAGTGGTATCAGAGCGGTTTTGTTTAATCTCATAAACAAGATCTAATCTAAGATATTTCTCTTCCTAGCTATTATTTGAAAATGGCCAACACAAACACAAACACTCACTATATAGACAATGGTTCTCTTGCAAAACCCCCTAGATTTTCCAGAGATAACTTCAACTTATGGAAAAATAGGATGACACTCTTCTTAGAAGGTGTAGACCCTACTATACCTTACTATCTTGAAAACGGTCCACACATCCCTGTAACAATTGATCCTGCAGTTCCAGCCACTGCAACTAGAGTTGCTATTCCAGAAAGGCTGATTCCAAAGGAAATCCATCATTGGACCGATGAAGACAAGAAGAAAGTGGCTATAGATACAAAAGCCAGATCCATACTATCCATGGCCCTTCCTGACGAAGTCTACCATTCCGTCATGAACCTGAAATCCTCAAAAGCCATGTGGGACACAATATGTGTTCAGTATGAAGGAACGTCTAAAGTCCAGGATTCAAGAAAGATCAACCTGGTAAGACAATACGAAAGTTTCATCTCTGGTAAGAATGAAACTCTCTCTGAAGTACATCAACGTTTTAATTGCTTAATTATAGATCTAAAAACGGTTGGTAAGGAATATTCTAACTTTGAAGTGCTGACAAAGTTTTTAGAATGTTTACCTGAAAGCTGGGACAATTATTCCATGTGTCTCAAGCTGTCAAAAGATCTAAGATCAATGACACTTGCTACCTTATATGGCACATTGCTGAATCATGAGCAATCTAGCCATCTTAAGAAGAATCTTGTAAAAGATTCCAAAAGCACCCCTGTTGTTTTAATCTCAGAGGAACCTTCTACTCAGCGACCCGTGGTCACTATCACTGAGTTAGAAAGTAACTCTGAAAGGTCATCAGATTCTGATTCTTCAGATGATGAATCCTTGGCTCTCCTAACTAAAAAGTTCAGGAGATTCGCCAAGAAGAAAATGTTTAGAAAGAACAAAACTCTTTCTATAGCTGACAAGCCTAAGTCATCAGCTTTTGTTGATAAGGCTACTGCTACTTGTTTCAACTGCGAAAAGACAGGTCATTTCGCTAACGAGTGCAGGTCAAAGAAAATCATGAGACCTTCAGCTTTTACAAAGAAATCCTTTGTTCCAAGGAATAAAGACGACAAATACTTAAAGCTGAAGGAGAAGTATGCAAAGCTGAAAAGCTTTAAGAAGAAAGGAAAAGGCCTGATGGCTGACTATGATTGGGCTGCTTCTGATGAAGAAGCCTCATCATCTGATTCTGAAGATGATGAAGCAAATCAATGTCTCATGGCCAAGATTGAAGAAGAGGAAGAAAATTCAGACATTCCCTCCACTTCAACATCTGCCATTCAGGTATCACCTTCCTTCTTTACCAATATTGTAAATATTGATGAAGCTGATAGTCTCCGTAAAATCGAACTACTGACTAGAAGTTTATACGAAGCCATGAACGGCAAAGCTGTGGTTGAAAACCAAAATCTTGATCTCGCTGAAAAGCTTAAAAATTGCCACCTTCAAATAGAAAAGCTTTCTAAATTTGAAGAAGATTTTAAAGATCAAGTCCATTTAAATCAGCTAGTCAAAATCGAACGAGCGGAAGCTATCGCTGCATTAAAAGCTGAACAAGCTACTGTTGAAGGATGGTGTAATTCTTCAACAAAGATCACTGAGATAATTAAGGCTCAGATTCCTCTGAGTGATAAACGTGGTCTGGGTTATAAATATGATACTCCAATACCAACCACTGAACGTTCAATGCTTAAATTTGGAACGTGCGTATCCTCAATAGCTGACACTTCTTCATCTCAGTACTCCTCGTCGGTTACACCAATCCCTGAGGAAACTCCTACCTCAAAAGGTAAGGAGAAAATGGTTTATTCAGAACCTACCTCTGTCTCTAAAGACAAAGGTAAAGGAATTGTTATTTATCAAAATCCTCAGAAGGGTACTTTAGTACCTAAGCTGAATGCTTCTAAAGCCTTGGTGATTCATTCATCTGGTTCTAGAAATCAGACCTCTGGATCAGTTCAGCGACCTACTCCTAGACTCAGAGTAGATGTCCTTGGTAAGAAATCTGAAGAACTGAATGTTCGTCCTATTTCAAAAACCAATAGTGTACTTGGTGCTGGCACTTCTAATCCCAAATTAAAAGCTCGGCACTCAAGTGGTCCTAGAACAAATTTTAGTTATAGGAAATGTTATCACTGTGGACTTACCGATCATATTGCAAGTAAGTGTCCCACAGCCACCAAAGCTGATAAGATAGCTAAGGTGAAGATAGAACCCAAGAAGACCAAACCAGTTGCAAGTCAGGTCAAGGTGACTCCTACCTCTGAGGTCAAGAAATTGACCAAAGTGAAGAAGGACAAAGCTGAATCTTCAAATGCTGCGAAGACTGCTGAACCCATTCCAACCTCTTCCACTGACAAACAAGTATACATGGCGAAGTGGGTACCCAAGCAAAACTAATCTTCCTTTGTATTGCAGGTTAAGAAGGGTATCTGGTATCTCGATAGCGGATGCTCTAGACACATGACTGGAAAGAAAAGCCTGCTCGCTGAATACAAGGAAGAGAAGGGTCCCTCTGTGACTTTCGGTGGAAATGGAAAAGGACACACCCGAGGGTATGGTGTACTTTCAAATGGTACAACATCCTTCAGAAGAGTCGCATATGTTGAAGGGCTGAAGCATAATCTTCTGAGCATCAGTCAGCTTTGCGACATGGATAACAAAGTAATATTTACTAAGGAATCCTGCTTTGTCTCTGACAAAAAGGAGAAGATAGCTCTCATCGGTTATCGTTTGGAAAATGTTTACGTTATAAACATGGACTCAACAACCACTGAGAACTCCTGTTTCTTCTCAAAGGCATCTTCTGATGTCAACTGGCTATGGCACAAGAGGCTCTCACATCTCAACTTCAAGACACTGAATACTCTTTCATCCAAAGAGTTAGTCACTGGTCTACCTCAACATTCATACGCCAAAGAATCCTTATGTTCAGCGTGTGAAAAAGGGAAGCAGACCAAGGCAAGCTTTAAGTCCAAGCAAGTTTCCTCAGTGTCATCTCCTCTTCAACTACTCCATATGGATTTGTTTGGCCCCGTTAACAAACAATCCATCGCTGGAAAGAAATATACGCTGGTCATAGTTGATGAATTCTCTCGTTACACATGGGTAATGTTTCTCCGTTCTAAGAGTGACACCCCTGAAGAACTCATCACCTTTGTTCGGAAGATGGAAACTCTGAACAATATGACTGTTCGCTCAATAAGGAGTGATCATGGAACTGAATTCAAAAACAGTTCTCTTGATTCCTTCCTTGAGAGCAAGGGTATTTCTCACAACTTTTCGTCAGTGAGAACACCACAACAAAACGGAGTCGCTGAAAGAAGAAATAGAACAATTATTGAAGCTGCACGTTCAATGCTCTGCGATTCTCACCTGCCTACTCAGTTTTGGGCAGAAGCTGTCAACACGGCTTGTTTTACGCAAAACAGGTCGCTGATAGTCAAAAGATTCAAAAAGACAGCCTATGAACTTTTTCATCGGAGAAAGCCTTCAATCAGCTTTCTTCACATCTTTGGTTGTCAGTGTTTCATACTGAACAACAGAGATGCCCTTGGAAAGTTTGATCCTAAGGCTGATGATGGAATCTTTCTTGGATACTCCTCAGTCTCCAAAGCCTTCAGAGTCTTCAACCGAAGAAGACAAACTGTAGAAGAAACTATTCACGTCACGTTTGACGAATCCCGTTCAGCGAACTCTAAACCGAACGCTGATACAGAAGAACTGAATCAATGGATGTTTTCTCATCTTGGTGATTCAGAAGATGTTCCCACTACTCATGCTCATACAACTGAAAATGATGGTCCTACTACCATTCCCAATATGCAGAATAGTGAAGCTGAAACATCTTGGGTCTCAGCTATTCCTATAAACACTATACCCGCAGTTGATCCAAATGTCTCAGAAATTCCATCTATTTCTCAGCAATCAGTGAATGAAGTGACAAATGCAAGCATTCCTCTCTTAGCTGATTATCCAGAAGTAGCTGAAGCCTCATCTTCAGTTTCTCCAGTTCAGACTGAGTCAGCGACGCATGCTCCGGCTCAGCGATGGACTGTAAATCACCCAATCGATCAAATTCTTGGTGATCCCAACGCTGGTATTCAGACTCGTAGAAGTGCAGGTAAAATTTCATTATTTGTTAACTTTATTTCTCTAACTGAACCAAAGAAAATAGATGATGCCCTCAGAGATCCAAACTGGGTCAGCGCTATGCAAGAAGAGCTGACTGAATTCGAAAGAAACAAAGTTTGGAAACTTGTTCGGAGACCAACTGACAAAACAGTGATAGGCACTAAGTGGGTCTATCGAAACAAGTTGGACGAACATGGTACTGTAACTCGCAACAAAGCTCGTCTTGTTGCTCAGGGATACAGACAAGAGGAAGGCATAGATTATGACGAAACCTTTGCTCCTGTAGCAAGACTTGAATCTATTCGTCTTTTCTTAGCATATGCTGTACACAAAAACTTCACTGTACATCAAATGGATGTTAAGTCAGCGTTTCTAAATGGAAAGCTGAATGAAGAAGTTTATGTGGAACAACCTCCAGGATTCTCAGATCCTAAGCGTCCAGGTTATGTTTATAAGCTGGATAAGGCACTTTATGGCTTGAAGCAAGCTCCTCGTGCATGGTATGACACTCTTCCTACTTATCTACACCTTGAAAAATTTGAGAGAGGTAAGATTGACAAAACTTTGTTTTTTAGAAAAATAAAAGGTCATATCATTTTAGTTCAAATATATGTTGATGACATTATATTTGGTTCTACTAACCATGAGCTTTGTACTCGTTTCGCTGATAGAATGAAAGATGAGTATAAAATGAGTATGATGGGTGAACTAACATATTTCCTTGGTCTTCAGATTAAGCAAACTGAAAAAGGAACTTTTATAAATCAGGGAAAGTATGTTAAAGATATGCTGAAGAAATTCGACTTAACTGAAAGTTCAGCTATGAAAACCCCTATGGCACCACCGCTGATACTTGATAAGGACCCAAAGGGTGTTCCTGTCAATGTCACGCTGTACCATGGGATGATCGGCTCACTACTGTATCTTACAGCTAGCCGACCCGATATTATGTTTGCAACATGTCTGTGCGCACGATATCAAGCTGAACCTAAGATATCCCATATGAAAGCTGTAAAACGAATCTTTCGATATCTTAAGGGTACAGCGAATCTAGGTCTTTGGTATCCCAAAGATTCAGGATTCGATCTAACCGCCTATTCAGACAGTGATTTTGCAGGTTGCAAAATGGATAGGAAAAGCACCACAGGAGGATGTCAGCTCCTGGGTGGAAAGCTGGTAAGTTGGACAAGTAAGAAGCAAAACTCAGTGTCCACTTCCACAGCTGAAGCTGAGTATGTAGCCGCTGGAAGCTGTTGTTCTCAAGTCTTGTGGATGAGAAATCAACTACTAGACTATGATCTTCAGCTCTCCAAAATTCCAATCTATTGCGACAGCACAAGTGCCATCGCTATAGCAAACAATTCAGTGCTACACTCAAAGACAAAACACATAGAAATCAGATATCATTTTATCAGAGATCATGTGATGAATGGTGATATAGAACTTCATTTTATCCCAACTGATTATCAGTTAGCTGGTTTGTTTACCAAACCTCTTGATGAGACAAGATTCAACTTTCTCATCAGCGAGCTTGGAATGCTGAACTTTGAAGGATAAATCTTCAGCGGTTCACATTATATCAGCGATACGTTAATACATTATTGTATAGGCTCTCGGATAAAATAAACTTGTACAATCCATTTCATCATCTTCTCTCTGAATAAATTTGGTTAATCTGATATCAAGGTATGTTTTCTCTCTCTGACCAAACGCATGAAAATGCAAGATTTCAAATTCTTTCATCGCTGAATATCTCTTCCTTAACAGCGATATTTTGAAATTTCTTAAAACCCTCACTGATATTTCTATTCAGTGCTTCATATTTTCCAAAGAGTCCCTGAGTTTTTTCTTTCAAAACCTCAGAGACAACGAAAGAATGTGAAAGGACAGTTGTGACGTCATTGCAACGGATAACACCAGGCACGCTCTTTTTCTGACACACGTTTGCACGTTTCGTTGTCTATCCAATCAAATGCAAACACGTGTCCGTGTCATGATGAAAAACTTTCCCGCTCAAGTTTTTCTCTCTCTACTCTCTTCCTATATAAACACTCTCAAAGTTTATATTTGTCTTTTACGCGAATCAATCTTTCTCCGCAAGAAAAGAACATTGTTGCATTTTGTGCTCTCAATCTTCAAGAACTGTTCATCATCTTCTTCATCAAACTCAAGGTTAATATGTTCTTATCTATTATCAAATGCGAATAACTTGTTTTCGATCTTATCATTGTTTTACACAAGATCAAACAAAAGAACTAAAAAATAAAATCATTTTCTTTCATGGTTTTATAAACACAACCATTTCATGGTTGTTCTACAAGTTTTAAATCTAAAATCTTAAACTTGTTCTTCTTTCGTATCCATTTTCTTAAGAAACTGGAATACAAGGCTTATGGGTGTTATAATCGTTTTTTTTAAAACAAGAAAAACCCTAATCTTCATTAAGACTTTTTTGTCTGAATGAAATGGACAAAATTCGAAAAATCTTAATGGAAATTTTCTTTCCACATTAAGATATTTCTTATTTGTTAACATCTTTGGTTGAACTGATAATACAGTGAAATGGCATCTTCAAAGCTGAATATTACCGCTGAGTCCATCTCTGCTGATTCTGAGGAACTGGAAATCACCAAAGCTCCTCAGGTTAAGTTTGAGCTGGATCAACTAGACTGGACAAAGGCAAACAACCTCTCAGCGCTTCTCGAGTTTCCTCCTCGGAAGCAGGTATCCCATCTAGACGACGTTGTAAATCTTTTGAAGAATAGCCCCATCTACACAGCACTGACAATCTCACCTCCTGCCAGTCAGCGTCTATTATCCCAATTCTGGTACTCTGCCAGACACACCGACCTACCCTCCGCCAAAGATCCATCTAAAACCATCGACTGCATACTCAGCGATACTGAGTATGGCACCATCAAGATAACCCCCGCAATAATCCGCAAAGCTCTGAAATTCCCTAACGCTACCTCAGAAAATCCTTTCATTCCATTACCTGACCAGAAGAAGCACGCTGACAGGGAAGAAATCATTGCTTTCCTTGATGCGATGGGTTACATCTGGGAGACTGGAAGAGACAAGCTACCTGAGAAGAAGCTGACGCTGATAAAGAAATCCAAGATGCCCAGCGAGATGAACTTCATCTTCGCTCACCTGATCAGCTGCATGACAGCGAAATCCGGATCTTCTGATCAAGCCGCTCAACCTCAGCAGGCCATGGGTTACGCACTGCTGAAAGGTCTCAACATTGACTGGGCCTCCATCATCTATGAAGACCTCAATCAACGTGTTGATTCTGCCGCTGACCGACCAGCATGGGTCCCTTACCCACGATTCATCAGCGCCATCTTTCAATATGGCCTGAAGGACAGCTATCCTGAAGAGGGTGATCTGAAACTCTCTCAGATTGGCCCTAAAGTTCTCGACTTCAAGCCTGTCGCCAACGAGGTACGTCTCTCTACCCTTCTCACTCTACTTAATTCTCCGCTTTCTGTGGCTCCTTCAGCGACAATACCCCTCGCTGATTCCCAAGTCACAAAATCCATTCCTTCTAAGAAAAGGAAACAATCTATTACACATCTTGATTCCAAAAGGATTAAGAAAACCAAGGAGCAACCCCAGCAACTCCATGCTGAAGACTCCTCAGCTCATTCTGAAGAGCTGAAGGAAAGTTCCGTGGTACGCTCTGCCACACCAATTCAAGCCATCCCTTCTAAACCTACTTCAGCGTCATTAAACGCTGAGGTTAGAACTTTGGAATCTACCCAACCTTCTTCAGTCTCTCAAAAGACTGATGAAGTACTTCTCAGCGACTCCAACGCTGAACTTGCAACCCAACCCCAATTCTTATCCTTCGCTCCTCCCTCTATTTCTTTGGACACTCCTCCAGTTAAAGCTGGAGATGCCATCATTCAAGAAGCCGTTGAAGCTTCTCAGCGAATGACGAAGAAAGAACCTGCAGAGATCTCCATCCCTCACGGAACCTTTGAGGGAGATATGGAACACTATGGAGGGACTCGAAACTTTGATGAGTTCGTCAACGCTCCTGCAGGTACAGATCCCACCTTAAACACTGTAACTAAACCTGAAACTTCTGAGCTTTCCTTTGTTCACAAGTACTTATATGTTACAGGTCCTTATTTGGGAGACATCAACCAGTCTCTGAAGTCCATGGAGATGAAACTTACAGATCTCACCACCGGTCTATCAAATAACTCTACAGCTGTAACAAACGCTGGAGAGAATCTGACAAAGCTGACTGCTGTGGTGGAGAAGAAGGCCTCCTCTGATGACATCAAAGACCTTGATAAAACTCTCGCCGACTTTGCCAAAGTGGTCTCCGACATCTACACTGACTACACCAACCTCAAATCGTCAGTTTCCACCGTTTCCAGCGAGGTTACAACGCTGAAGAAATCGGTTGGTACACTCGAAGGTGATATGTCAGTGGTCAAGACCGACTTGGGCTCAGTAAAGACCGACCTTAGTTCTGTCAAGACAATGATCGAGACGCTGGTGAACAAGGCAAACAATCCAGCTCCTGCTCCGGCCCCTGCACCTATTTTGGACTCATTCACCGCAGAGGATCGCCAAGAGCTGAAGAAAATCACGCCTTCTATTTCTGGCCTAGAAGACAGAATAGCTAAGCTTGAAGGTTGTGTGAAAGTCTCTGGCCCAGAAGACAGAGACAACACCAATGCTGAATCTACCCATTCCTCCCCCGCCCATCATGAGAAAGAGGGGGAGAAGAGCGCTGAACAGGAGAAGAGCGCTGAAGATCAAAATAAGAGCGCTGAAGACCTTTCCCATGATGAATCTATCAGGGGAGAGGGTAATGAAGATCTGATTACTGGACCTCAGGGAGATGAAAACCCTGAGGGAACCGAGAACCTCGCCTTTGTATCTGAGGGGGAGCAACTCGAAGAAGATGCTGAGGAATCCGAAGCAGAAGAAGACGAAGACATCGACATCCCTGAAGCTGAACCATCCTCCTCTCCAAGGAACGATGATGATGATGATGATGAAGATGACGAATTCTTTGTCGTAAAACATGCTCCTCGAAAAGCTCTTAAAGGGATCGTGATAACCGAATCCACAGGGGAGAAGACAAAAACAAAGACAAAGCACTCAGCCTCTGGCGCTGAGAAAAGCAAAGACAAAGGCATCGCTGAAGATGATAATCTGGCGATCCTGCTTGCAAAGCCGATTTGTCAGGTACACTAAACTTATTTTTTCCTTCCCTGATCATCTCTGAACAATCAGTTATCCATTCCTCAAACACCATACACATCCACATTATTTTTTTCTAACTTTTCTACCCAAGTTCTTATTTGTAAGATCGCTGCGTTTCAGCTAGTCCTCTCCCCTGTTTGAGGATATCGCTGAAGGATCTTCTATTGCGACTTCACCAATAATTCCAGCTACCGCTGAAGACATAATCCCAGTCTTAGATTTAATCTCTGAGACTGATGAACCAGAAGAACAACCTCTCTCGCACAGAAACAGACCTTCCTCAGATCCTCAAAAGCTGAGTGAAGAAGATCAAAAGAGGAGAGAAGAAATGATAAAGCGATTCGAAGATCAGCGAATCATTCTAAGGCGCGATCAACTACCTTCAGTTCCTCCTAAGTTCAGAATTTCAAAAGCTGAATTCCAGGATCATCTCAGAGCTGAACGCCTCATCGCTGAAAGGAAGGAAGCTGGAGATAAAGACAGAGAATACGCCATCAAGCTCACTCAAGAATCTGTCAAAGACCCCAAGCTGAAGCGTATTCCCATTCAAATCCAACGAAAGCTTTGGGAACAAGCCCAGAAGATCGTGGAAAAGAAAGCTGAAGTTTCTCAGACCACCCTGATCTGGTGTAAAGAGAAAATCCACTTCAGATATCGTCCAGCGAAGATCAACAAGGTATTCATCTCTGGAAGAACCTCCATCGGAGTACCTATTGTTGACATCAAATTGTTCAGAGAAGATGGCTCATCTGAAACCTTTCGTGCTGACACTGTAAAAAGATATGGTCTCTCTGAATGGCTGGAGATGAGGTTAGCTATCCAACCATCAAAATCTAAGTACAAGGATCATTTCGAAAAGCTGATAAACAGACAGATCGATTTGATATCTTCTTGTGTGGATATTCCTCATGTTCCTGATCTAAAGTCGAAAAGAAAAAGGGGATCACCATAGAAGAAACGTCAAGATTCAAACTCAGGTCCTGCCATACGAAATGAAACTGGAATTGGTTTCTCTCGCGCTGAAGTACTTGGTCCTGATCCTGATCTATCTGCCCTTGACATCTCTTTGCCACCATGTGAACTTTTCGTCCCTGGTAAAGTCATCAGTAATCCTTATGGAATATTCTTTCTTGACTACGACGGACGTAAATGCTTTCAACGGATCGCTGAGCTTCCAATCACTCCAATCGAACAGCTCAGAGATCTCATCTACTGGTGCGACTTCAGAAAAGACATTCAGGCACGACACCTAAAACCCTTGATTTTTGAAGCTGCTCTGAAGCTAAAGAATAAAGGAGAAAAGGTTCCTGACTGGATGATTCCAACTGAAAAGACAACCCTTGATGAACTTCTCATTAAGGAAGAACCCTTTGAAGGCTGACAACAATCACCACTTTCTCTATTGTATCAGTCATCCTTCAGTACTTGTAATTTATTTCGCTTGTACTTGTAATCTTTCTTATTCATATTGTAACCTGATTCAAAGATTTAAAGAAAGATTTCAGCGAATGTACTTTACTCCATCAGTACTGAAAAGATCCCAGAAAACAGTAAAAGGGACAAATATTTTATGAGTTCTTTTTATCCTTATGTTTTCATTAAATAGCAATTTTCTTTGTTGCTATGTCATAATCAAATAGGGGGAGATTGTTGATCCAAACCCTCAGTGATTTGATAATGACCCTATCTTAAAATACTTAGTGAAAATTGTAAGTAAACAATATGTATCAGAGTTTCACTATCGCTGATAAGTACTAAGATCTTACAGTACTGCTGATAGGAACTCTCGCTCTTTTAGATTAAACATTCAGCGAACACTGTTCACCATATCGCTGAGTCTGTTCATTCCTTATGGTGATCGCTGATAAGTTAGTTGTTTACTTATGATCCCTGAAGACAAGATTCACGTCAACAAAGGTTCTACGCTGAAGTCGAAGATCAAGCTCAAGAACCAGCGACAAGTCTCCTAATGAACTGATGCGGATCAGCGAAGACTCAGATTTGTCCACTCAACGTGAAGTATCAAGTACAAGACTTCAGCTATCGCTGAACTTTATCATTCGCTGAATAGTAAATGATAATCGCTGAATCAACGAAAGCTGATCATGAAGTCCTCCGTACAAAGTACTTTTGTCTTAACCTCCCTTGCACGCCACCGTACGAAATGTCAGAAAAGAACCTCCGAAAATCTGAAATCGTACAACCACTCTGATACTACACTGTTCATTCATGCGGCTACTAAGGTTGTCAACAAAGGTCAATGACATGCAACCAATCCGCTGATGACACGTGTAAAGTGTATACTGAATTGCATTAAATGCATGCAGTATATAAAGAGATGAACTCACTTCATTTGAAGTAACTTGCTAACTCTGGACAAGTTCAAATCTCTCTCAAGATAAGATTTTATTAGTAATCTCCTTATCTTTCTTAGTGCAAGAAACCTTAGTGTTCCAACTTGTTTAGATTTAGGTTTATCCTTAATCTTGTTTCCGCAACAAGCTGTAAATTGTTAATGATTTATCAATAAACAATTTAGAAAAGTAAAATAGTGTGTTTGTATTCAACCCCCCCCCCCCCTTCTAGAAACTTGTTTAGGCCTTTCGGGACCAACAATCCGGCAGTCAAGACCAAGCGAGCACTGAAATCCTCGAAATCATGTATGGTTTGTTCTTCAACAGAAACTTCAACTATGCAGGGATCCTCTACAATGCACTTCTAGATGCTGTCAACAATAAAACCACTGCTCTAACCAGAGGTGGAGAAGTTGGAAGACACAAATCCCTTAAAGCCATCAAATTTCCTCGCTTTATCAGTTTGGTGATCAGAAGGGCATTCGACAGACTGGAACTGACACATCAGGGTCGTTCTACTCCTGTCTGGACCATGGCAAGATTCCAACCAACAACTTCAGGAGATTACCCTTTCATCAGAAGAATTCCAGGTACAATGCTTGCTCTGATCAATCCAACCCACATCTCTATCCAAAACTATAGAACTGCTGCTCAACCTCAAGAACCTGAGGTGAGAACCCCAGCATATTTAGGTTCTGAGCCTTCTGTGGAGAGTGCGAGTGAGGAAATAGAAGAAGAAAATAGACCAGTGGACAGAGTACCCGAAGTGGGGTCTTCCTCTAGAATAATGGAGGAGGAAGTAGTGAACAGAGCATCCCCTAGGGAGACTGTTCAAGAGGGAGCAGAAGAGACTGCAGAAGTGGTGACAGAGAGATCGCACCCTTCTGGCAGTGTAGAGATTCATGAGGTAGAGAGCTCACCAGAGAATTCTCAAACCCTAGAAACCGAGGGAAATGTGAGTATAGAACAAGATGTCCAAGTTGACACATCTGTGCGAGATCCTAACCAAACTCCCAGTGCTACCACATTACCTAATCCTGGTGATCAAGACCAAGGGATTATTGAAACAGAGGTGCACACCTCGAACCTTAACCAGCCAGACCCATCAGAGGCAACTCTTCATGCCTCTGGTACGCACGAAGCCGGGGAAGCTAGTCTTGCTAGTGATGTTCATTCACCCCAGAACATCAACAGGTCACCTACACACAATGACGCCTCTGTGGCTCATGTAGTCGGAACACAACATAGACACGAGATTTTTGTAATCTCACGTAGCATCTGTCCGACTCAGGGACAGTATGAGACCATAGTTGAACAAGGGAAACATTTGCTTGATCCAAATGCTTCTCATCATATCATATTTCCTTCCTCAGAACCTGAGCTGGAGGAGGAACTTCTGATCAGAACACCTGTAGGTGATTCCCCTCAAAAGGAACATCAAGGATCGGGTGGAAGTCCTGCAAGAGCCAACATCAAAACAACTCTTGACGCAGGCGCCTCTGAACTCGAGGCAGAACTGGATCCATTAGTTGGTACCAGGGTTACCCCCGTTGACACTGTCACAAAAACAGAGTTCACAAGCTTCTGTGATAGTATCAACAACTCCTTGAATGAGTATAAACTTATCAATTCTCAAAAGGAGGAACTGATCCTCAAGGAAAATATTTCTCTCAGAGACGAACTGCAGAAACTGTCAGAGAAATATGCCGAACTTCATCAGAAATACATTGACACTGAAAGGATCAGAACAGAAGCTGAACAGACAAGAGGAGAGGAAATTGGCAGACTGGCTACAGAGATAGCAGATCTAAGAACCGTCAGAGCAGAAGAAAACAAAAAGGTATCGACAGAAGTAGCTGACCTGAAAAGACTTGTGATCGACAACCATACAGCTCAAATGAACAGAACTCTGCCAGTCCCAACAGTTATCCTATCAGAATCCAACATCAGAACCTTGACAGAGCTCATTGATAACTCTGTTAAGAAATCCATAAAAGAAGCCACAACGTCAGATGCTGATCCTCTTAACATCTCCAGCCCCAACCCAAACAGTTTGCCAATGACAGTCGGTCAAATGGGCGACTTCAGAAGGGACGTCGTAAAGAAAATGATGACAATCTCGTCCAAATTTGTCATGAAAGCCCAGGCAACAAAAGCACTTGTGAAGGAATCACTGGACTCCCACAAATTCAACTTTGTGAGCCAAGTCGAGGAAATCAGAGGTGCTGCAGCAGAAGTGGAAGACACCTTGAAGAAAGCAGTTCCTACTTTCACAGATGCAATCTTACAATCTGTCATACAGAAACGATCTGCTGAGAAAGCACCAGAGGGAGAGCCTTTTGGCAAAATACGTAAGTTTGTTGACCAACTCTCACCCATTGTCTCCAGACTCTCTGATGAAGACTCCTCTGATGATGATGATTTCCACGATGCTGCATCAGATAGTAATTTGGGTGAGTCCTCGGGTCAACAAAAGGGGGAGAAGGAGAAAGAAAAGGAGAAGGAGAAAGAAAAGGAGAAAGAGAAAGAAAAGGAGAAAGAAACAGAGACAGAGAAAGAAGAAGAGAGAGAGGCTGAAATGCCTGCTGAAAGAGGCAAAGAGAAATTAACAGAAGAGGCCGGGACAGAAGATATGGGGATAACAGAAGAAGATATACCTACGGTGGAATTCGACTACATGTTCAAAAATCGAGTCATCAAACCGATAGAAGAGTCAACACAGGAACCACCAGAGATTATCTGCCTGGATACCCCTCCTACTTCACCAAGGACTGAACCAGAGAGATCAATCCCAATCTCTGCTGATGAACAAAGCCAAACAGAAGCTGCTCAAGAATATGTTCATATCGATACTCTTATGGCTGAAACTCATGAAGACCCAAACCCAATGATACCAGAACAAAACCCAGAATCATCCACCCAACACACCGATAAACCTGCCTTGGAAACGGTATTTGCATTTCTTTATGCTGACAGAGATATCATTCCTGCAAATGCCGTACCCATAAATCCTTACCTTAACCCAATCAGAATAAACACCATTACTGAAGCAAGGCGGTTGTTCATCCGAAACAAGTCCAATCTGAACAGAAACATCAACTCACACTTCAGTATCAAGAGAATCCTAGACATCAAGCATAAGAAGTTCCAGCACAACAGAATGACCTATCATGAGTACACTGTGGAATCAACAGAAGGAAAGAACGAATTCTTCAACGACAACGATCTTGTCCTTCTAAATCCGTACGATCTAACTGTGCCTCATGCCTACTGCTTGAACTTCTCTGACAGATACACTCCAGCAAGAACAGCCTTACCTGAAGTCAAACTAGCTATGCAAGAGCACATCAATCTCAGAACTCAGACAGATTTTCAGCTAGGCATAGAGTTTGAAATTGAGAAACTGGCGATTGCACCACCAAACGAAGATCTTGAGGGCTATCGACATTTTAGGACTGGAACTATAGTTGAAGATCCTCCAGTCTTTATCTGCCGACAGAAAGGGACAAAGAAAGCCATCAGATCTGCTGAAGCTCATAAGTACACAAGTGAGTCGCTAGTATATCTCAAAAAGATAGTTCGAAGTCTCTCGGGGAACAAGTGTCCGGAAGAACAGCAAAGGTCCTTCATCAACATAATTAATCTGATGCTTGACTTCCGTGAGCTAATCAGAAGATTCGACAGAATCCTTAGGGGAGATAATTACGCTTGATTGTACTTGTTCTTTCCATTGTAAAATCTTAAAAGAATAGTGCACAGGGTAACAGAGGGTAAAGTTCTCTGTTCTTTTGTTTTCAATCTCTTGTCATTTCCAATTTTTTATTTTCAATACTTAAGGGGAGATTGTTAGCTCCAAGTATCTGTAAAATGAAAGTATTGAAAATAAAACCAAGCCAGAAGACCTACAGAGATAAAGCAGAAGACTTAGAAGACCAACAAAGAAGACCAACAGAACTCAACAGAGTTCTGGTGGAACCAACGGAGCTCAACAGAGCTCTGGCAGAAGATCAACAGAAGAACTGTTCATACCCGAAGACCAACAGAGTTCTGTCATAACACGCTCTGTTGAAGTGAAGACCTCTGTTATGCCCAAGCCTCGTAGAAACCCGAAGTGTCAGATACGTGTCCACACCTTTCCACGTATGCCCTAAAGATTGGAGACACACTTTCCACGTGTCATTCCAGGGTACGATAGTACACTGTCTACACTTTATGAGGCTATATATAGCGAGGTAGTGGAACAAACAATTGTAAGCTTTTGGAAGAATAATTTTCCACAATTGTAAATGCACACTGTCATATCCTCATAGAACTATCCCGTACGATATTGTCTCTGTGATTTCTTGATACACCATTGATCTTGTTCTTGGTGTTATCTTTATCAATATACGAGCAGCGTTTCTTATTTGATCTTGTTATCATATTCCTGTTCTATGTTTGATATCACAGTTTACATATCGTCTCATACAATCACTCACTTTAATGGCTTTATATTTAAATGCTTCCGCTGTCTATTTAACTACCATTATCATGATACGACGTGAATCTGGGAACCAACAATTTTTCTCTCTCTGATTCTACCCAAGTTCTTACTTGTAAGATCGCTGTGTTTCAGCTAGTCCTCTCCCCTGTTTGAGGATATCGCTGAAGGTTCCACAACTGCGACTTCACCAATAATACCAGCTGCTGCTGAAGAAATAATCCCAGTCTTAGATTTAATCTCTGAGACTGATGAACCTGAAGAACAGCTACTCTCGCACAGACGCAAACCTTCCTTAGCTCCCCAAAAGCTAGGTGAAGAGGATCAGAAAAGAAGAGAAGAGATAATAAAGCAATTCGAGGATCAGCGAATCATTCTGAGGCGTGATCAACTTCCTTCAGTTCCTCCAAAGTTCAGAATTTCCCAAAAGGAATACAAGGATCACCTCAAAGCTGAAAGATTAATCGCTGAAAGAAAGGAAGCTGAAGAAAAGGACAGAGAATACGCCATCCAGCTTTCTAAACGATCAGTGAAAGACCCCAAGCTAAAAAGAGTTCCTATTGAAGTTCAACGTCATCTCTGGGAAGACGCCAAGAAAATAACTGAAGAAAAGAGAACTGTGTCTCAGTCCACTTTAGCCTGGTGCAAAGAAAAGGTCAACTACAGACTCTCTCCTGCCAAAATCAACAAGGTATTCATCTCTGGAAGAACAACCCTTGTTGCAATCGCTGAAGTCGAGATATTCAGAGAAGATAAGAAGTACGAAAAATTCTATGTTGAAGCCATAACGAAGTACGGTCTCTCTGAATGGTTGGAGATCAGGTTAGCCATCCAGAAGTCTCAGTCGAAGTACAAGGAACATGTTGAAAAGCTGATCAACAAACAAATCGACTTAGTCTACTCCTGTGTGGATATTCCTCCTCCTCCTCCTCTCGAAAGTCAGAAAAGAAAGGCCTCAGCAAAGAAGAAGAAATCTAAATCTTCAATTGATGGCCCTATCATACGAAATGAAACAGGTATTGGTTTTTCACGTGCTGAAGTCCTTGGTCCTGATCCTGATCTTTACATGCTTGACACATCTCTTCCTCCTGGTGAGACTTTCATCCCTGGCAAAGTCATAAGCGAACCCTACGGGATATTTTTCTATGACTACGATGGTGGAAAGCATTTTCAACGCATCTCTGAACTTCACATCACTCCCATCGAACAACTGAGAGATCTCATCTACTGGTGTGACTTCAGGAATGACCCTCAGGCACGACATCTGAAACCCTTGATTTTTGAAGAAGCGCTGATCAAAAGAAAATAAGGTGTAACCGTTCCTGACTAGATGATTCCCACCACATCAATGACCCTTGATGAACTTCTCATTAAGGAAGAACCCTTTACAAACTGATATGATCGCCTATTTCTCTATTGTATCAGTTATTCTTTTGTACTTGTAATTTATTTCGCTTGTACTTGTAATCTTTTCATTTCTCTTTGTAACCTGATTCAAAGTTTTAAAGAAAGATTTCAGCGAATGTACTTTACTCCATCAGTACTGAAAAGATCTCAGAAAACAGTAAAAGGGACAAATATTTTATGAGTTCTTTTTATCCTTATGTTTTCATTAAATAGCAATTTTCTTTGTTGCTATTTCATAATCAAATAGGGGGAGATTGCTGATCCAAACCCTCAGTGATTTGATAATGACCCTCTCTTATATACTTAGTGAAAATTGTAAGTAAACAATATGTATCAGAGTTTCACTATCGCTGATAAGTACTAAGATCTTACAGTACCGCTGATAGGAACTCTCGCTCTTTAAATTAAACATTCAGCGAACACTGTTCACCATTAATGCTCTGAGTCTGTTCAGTCATTATGATGATCGCTGATAAGTTAGTTGTTTACTTATGATCCCTGAAGACAAGTTTCACGTCAACAAAGGTTCTACGCTGAAGTCGAAGATCAAGCTCAAGAACCAGCGACAAGTCTCCTAATGAACTGATGCGGATCAGCGAAGACTCAGATTTGTCCACTCAACGTGAAGTATCAAGTACAAGATTTCAGCTATCGCTGAACTTTATCATTCGCTGAATAGATAATGATAATGCTCTGAATCAACGAAAGCTGATCATAGAGTCCTCCGTACAAAGTACTTTTGTCTTAACCACCCTTGCACGACTCCGCACTAAATGTCAGAAAAGAACCTCCGACTGTCTGAAATCGTACAACCACTCTGATACTACACTGTTCATCCATGCGGCTACTAAGGTTGTCAACAAAGGTCAATGACATGCAACCAACCAGCTGATGACAAGTGTAAAGTGTATACTGACTTGCATTAAATGCATGCAGTATATAAATAGATGGACCCACTTCATTTGAAGTAACTTGCTAACTCTGGACAAGTTCAATCTCTTATCTCAAGACATGAAGAACCTACAAAACAGATTAAGCAGATTTTGGTACCCAACGGCGCTTGGGTCCTAGTGTTAGGTGTATATTTTTTAGAAGGAATACTGTAAGTACCGTTCCAATAAGAAGTATAATCTCTATGCACAAAATCATTTGAACCACAGTAAGAACAACAAATTTTCTTATGTGCCAACCTAATCAGGTGATTTGCGATATTAATATGATTAGGTTTAGCAGAAGATTTACCTTTTGGTGCATTGTTCTTTTTAGCATTTGATGTGTAGGAAGATGATTTTAGCACATCTTTCTTTGGAATTGTTGCGCCTTTGACCCTCCATTCCATCTTCACCTTTTTGAAGACTAGAACTTCTTCAGGTTTGGAAGTATTACCTTTAGGCACATTTGGTTTGTTATCTGATTTTTCAAGCAGAGTATTATAAAAGAGATTTTTTGAACGAATCTGATCTTTTGAGAAATCATGTGATATATTAATTTTTTAGAAGAAGTGTTTTTAAAACTCGAACTTGAAGCAATTTTAAAAGAGCATTCAGAATCATTTGAATCAACAAATGGAGTCTGAAAGATAATATCAGGACTAACCTGCTTTGAGACATCAAATTTAAAAATGACGTCTTCAAGTTCTTTAACTTTGTTTATCAAAACATTTTTCTCTTTAAAAATTTGATCAAATTTCTTTTGGAGATCAGATTTGATCAATTGATCCTTCATAATATCAGTTGATAAACCAGATAATCTTTTGGTAAGATTAAGAATCGCATCTTCAAAATATTTGCGTTCCGATTCAAAATCTTTTTCCAAGAATTTTCTTTTATCAGTTATCTCTTTGAAAGTTTCCATATTTTTCTTTTTAAGGGCTGTTGATCCAAACCCTCAGTGATTTGATAATGACCCTCTCTTTTATACTTAGTGAAAATTGTAAGTAAACAATATGTATAAGAGTTTCACTATCGCTGATAAGTACTATGATCTTACAGTACCGCTGATAGGAACTCTCAATCTTTAGATTAAACATTCAGTGAAACTGTTCACCATAATACTCTGAGTCTGTTCAGTACTTATGGTGATCGCTGATAAGTTAGTTGTTAACTTATGATCCCTGAAGACAAGTTTCACGTTAACATAGGTTCTACGCTGAAGTCGAAGATCAAGCTCAAGAACCAGCGACAACTCTCCTAATGAACTGATGCGGATCAGCGAAGACTCAGATTTGTCCACTCAACGTGAAGTATCAAGTACAAGACTTTAGCTATCACTGAACTCTATCATTCGCTGATATAGAATGATAGATCACTGAATCAACGAAAAGCTGATCATGAAGTCCTCCGTACAAAGTACTTTTTGTCTTATCCACCCTTGCACGTCTCTGTACGATATGTAGGAAAAGAACCTCCTTATTGTCTGAAATCGTACAACCACTCTGATACTACACTGTTCAAACATGCGGCTACTAAGGTTGTCAACAAAGGTCAATAACATGCAACCAATCAGCTGCTGCCACGTGTAAAGTGTAAACTGCAATGCATTAAATGCATGCAGTATATAAGAAGATGAACTCACTTCATTTTGAAGTAACTTGCTAACTCTGGACAAGTTCATCCTTCTTATCTTGAGATAGGTTATTATCAGTAATTTCCTTCCCTTTCTTAGTGCAAGAAACTTAGTGTTCCAACTTGTTTAGATTTAGGTTTATCCTTAATCTTGTTTCCGCAACAAGCTGTAAATTGTTAATGATTTATCAATAAACAATTTAGAAAAGTAAAAGTTGTGTGTTTGTATTCAACCCCCCCCCCCCCCCCCCCCTTTCTTCAAACTTGTATAGCCCTTCGGGACCAACAAGTGGTATCAGAGCGGATTTGTTTAATCTCATAAACAAGATCTAATCTATACTAAAATCTCTCTTCCTTGCTATTTCTGAAAATGGCTACCAACACAAACACAAATTATATCGACAATGGTTCTCTTGCAAAACCCCCTAGATTCTCCAGAGATAATTTTAATCTATGGAAAAATAGGATTACTCTCTTCCTAAAAGGTGTAGACCCTACTATGCCTTATTATCTTGAAAACGGACCATTTATTCATGTAAGAATTGATGCCGCAGTACCAGCCGATGAGAATAGACCTGCTATTCCAGAAAGGCTGGTACCCAAAGAAGTTCATACGTGGACAAACGAAGAAAAGAAGAAAGTGGCTATCGACACCAAAGCCAGATCCATACTATCCATGGCTCTTCCTGACGAAGTCTACCATTCCGTCATGAACCTGAAATCCTCAAAAGCCATGTGGGACACAATATGTGTTCAGTATGAAGGTACTGCTGAAATCTAGGACTCTCGAAAGATCAACCTGGTAAGACAGTATGAAAGTTTCATTTGTGGTAAGAATGAGACTCTCTCTGAAGTTCACCAACGTTTTAATTGCTTAATAATAGATCTGAAAACTGTTGGTAAGGAATATTCTAACTTTGAAGTGCTGACAAAGTTTCTAGAATGTTTACCGGAAAGCTGGGACAATTATTCTATGGGTCTCAAGCTGTCAAAGGATCTAAGATCAATGACCCTTGCTAACTTATATGGCACGATGCTGAATCATGAGCAATCAAGCCATCTTAAGAAGAATCTTGTAAACAATTCCAAAAGCACCCCTGTTGCTTTAATCTCAGAGGAACCCTCTACTCAGCGACCCTCGGTCACTATCACTGAGTTAGAGAGTAACACTGAAAGATTACCAGACTCTGACTCTTCAGATGATGATGAATCTTTGGCTCTCCTAACTAAAAGATTCAGGAGATTCGCCAAAAAGAAAATGTTCAGAAAGAACAAACCCCTTTCTATAACTGATAAGCCAAGATCATTAACTCCTGTTGATAAGGCTACTGCTACTTGTTTTAACTGCAAAAAGACTGGACATTTCGCTAACGAGTGCAGGTCTAAGAAAGTGTCGAGAAACTCAGCGTTTCCCAATAAATCCTTTATTCCCAGGAATAAAGATGACAAATATGCTAAGCTGAAAGAAAAGCTTCAAGAAGAAAGGCAAAGGCCTGATGGTTTACGATTGGGCTGCCTCTGAAGAAGAATCATCATCTGACTCTGAAGATGATGAAGCCAATCTCTGTCTTATGGCAAAGATTGAAGATGAGGAAGAAAGTTCAGACATTCCCTCTACTTCAACCTCTGCAATTCAGGTATCACCTTCCTTCTTTACAAATATTGCAAATATTGATGAAGCTGATATTCTCCGTAAAATCGATCTCTTTTCTAGAAGTTTATATGAAGCCATGAATGGCAAAACTATAGTTGAAAACCAAAACCTTGATCTCGTTGAACAGCTTAAAAACTGTCACCTTCAAATACAAAAGCTTTCTAAAATTGAAGAAGATTTTAAAGATCAAGTGCATTTAAATCAGCTAGTCAAAATCGAACGAGCAGAAGCTATAGCTGCATTAAAAGCTGAAAAAGCTACTGTTGAAGGATGGTGTAATTCTTCAACAAAGATCACTGAGATAATTAAGTCTCAGATACCCCTGAGTGATAAACGTGGTCTCGGTTACAAATATGAAACTCAAGAATCAACCACTGATCGTTCCATGCTCTTATTTGGAACTTTCGTATCCTCAATCGCTGATACTTCATCCTCTCAGTGTTCTTCGTCCAGACCAACTATACCTGAGGAAATTTCTACCTCTTCAAAAGGTAAAGAGAAAATGGTTTATCCAAAACCTACCTCTGTCTTTAAAGATAAAGGTAAAGGAATTGCTTTTAACCAAAATCCTCAGAAGGGTACTTTAGTACCAAAGCTTAATGCTTCTAAAGCTTTAGTAATTTATTCCTCTAGATCAAGGAATCAGATCTCTGGATCTACTCAGCCTGGGTCTATTCAGCGATCTACTCCTAGACTCAGAGTAGATGTCCTTGGTAAGAAATCTGAAGAACTAAACGTTCCTCCCATTTCAAAAGCCAAAAGCTTATTTGGTGCTGGTCCTTTAAATTCTAAATCAAAAGCTCAGCATTCAAATGGTCCTATAACTACTTTTAGTTATAGGATATGTTATCACTGTGGACTTACTGATCATATTGCCAGTAAGTGTCCCTCAGCCACCAAAGCTGAAAAGATAGCTAAGGTGAAGAGTGCCCCCAAGGCAAAGAAGACCACTAAGGTTAAGAAATTAACCAAAGTGAAGACTGACAAAGTTTAATCTTCAAATGCTGCGAAGATTGATAAACCTTCCATTCAAACTACTTCCACTCACAAACGTGTACACATGGTTAAGTGGGTACCCAATAAAAACTAATCTTCCTTTGTAATGCAAGTTAAGAAGGGTATCTGGTATCTCGATAGCGGATGCTCTTGACACATGACTGAAAGAAAAGCCTGCTCGCTGAATACAAGGAAGAGAAGGGTCCCTCTGTGACTTCCGGTGGAAATGGAAAAGGACATACCCGAGGGTTTGGTGTACTCTCTAATGGTACAACCACCTTCAGAAGAGTCGCATATGTTGAAGGGCTGAAGCATAATCTGTTAAGCATCAGTCAGCTTTGCGACAAGGATAACAAGGTAATCTTTACCAAGGAATCCTACTTTGTCACTGACAAAAAGGAGAAGATAGCTCTCAGCGGTTATCGCTTGGAAAATGTTTATGTAATAAACATGGACTCAACAACCACTGAGAACTCCTATTTCTTCTCAAAAGCCTCATCTGATGTCAACTGGCTATGGCATAAGAGACTCTCTCATCTGAATTTCAAGACACTGAACACCCTTTCTTCAAAAGAGTTAGTCACTGGTCTACCTCAACACTCATACGCCAAAGAGTCTTTATGTTCAGCGTGTGAAAAAGGGAAGCAGACCAAAGCAAGCTTTAAGTCAAAGCAAGTCTCCTCAGTGTCATCTCCTCTATAACTACTCCATATGGATTTGTTTGGCCCTGTTAGCAAACAATCCATCGCTGGAAAGAAATATACACTGGTCATAGTTGGTGAATTCTCTCGTTATACATAGGTTATGTTTCTCCGTTCCAAGAGTGACACCCCTGAAGAACTCATCACCTTTGTTTGGAAGATGGAAACCCTGAACAATTTGACCGTTCGCTCAATAAGGAGTGATCATGGGACTGAATTCAAAAACAGTTATCTTGATTCCTTCTTTGAGAGTAAGGGTATTTCTCACAACTTTTCTTCAGTGAGAACACCGCAACAAAATGGAGTCGCTGAAAGAAGAAATGGAACAATTATTGAAGCTGCACGCTCAATGCTCAGCGATTCTCACCTACCTACTCAGTTTTGGGCAGAAGCTGTCAACACCGCATGTTTTACGCAAAACAGGTCGCTGATAGTCAAAAGAATCAATAAAACAGCCTATGAACTTTTTCATGGGAGAAAGCCTTCAATCAACTTTCTTCACATCTTTGGATGTCAGTGTTTCATACTGAACAACAGAGATGCCCTTGGATAGTTTGATCCTAAGGCTGATGATGGAATCTTTCTTGGATACTCCTCAGTCTCCAAAGCCTTCAGAGTCTTCAATCGAAGAAGAGAAACTCTTGAAGAAACAATTCACGTCACGTTTGACGAATCCCGTTCAGCGAACTCTAAACCGTCCGCTAATACTGAAGAACTGAATCAATGGATGTTTTCTCATCTTGGTGATTCAGAAGATATTCCCACTCCTCGTGCTCATACAGTTGAAGATGATGGTCCTACTATCATTCCAAATATGCATAATAGTGAAGCTGAAACATCATGGGTCTCAGCTGTTCCTATAAACACAATACCTGCTTCTGAACCCAATGTCTCAGTGTTTGCTTCAATCTTCCTAATCATAGAAATACTTAGAAGTAGTGAAAAACAGGCTAAGTATAGAAAAGCCTCTCACAGAGGCTCTGCCACTTCTTCCAGAAGATCAAGTCCAGAAAGCCACAGAAGCTACAGAGGTAATCACAGAACCTCTGTAGTGCGCAAGAAGAAGATCAACTCGGAAACAAGTGGACTGCTCCACAGAAGGTCAGACCATAGAACCTCTGTAATGCCTTACAGAGCCTCTGTGGTCTGCTATGAAGACTTGGAAGATATTACTGGATACGTTCATCAACTTGCATGGAAAAGTACTGTCAAAACACGTGTCAAGCTCTGAGTGGACTCAATAGGGCATGGTACAAAATAGACGTCTGCGCCATTTAATGCATTTACCAATAGTACATCTGCTCTATTAAATGCGCATGGCTCAAACAACTGTTCACACCATCCAGTTCACTATTCATGCCGTAAAAGGAACAGTGACCTACTTCATAGTCTTCTAAGAGTAGTATAAAAGGAAGTCTCATGTTGAGATCTTCCTAAGAACGAATACACAAGGAATCACTAATACTCTCAAACTTTATTGTCAAATATATGAGTGTTATATTCTCACACACACCAACAGTTCTTAATCTGTTCTTCGTGTTCTTATTATATATTGAATAACAGTAACTGTTCAAGAAATCCTTTTTATTCCTTACTGTTTTCTTTATATATGTGCGTTCTAACATCTATCAAACATATCTGTTAGTTTAAATACGCTTCCGCATTAAACTCTAAATTCAACTAATAGACTGTTAATCTTGATTAAGTGTATCTGGGTTCCAACAATTGGTATCAGAGCCTCTCTTGATTTTCAATATCAAGTGATCCACTTATCAAGATTCGTGATAGATATTATTGTGTCTGGAAACTGCTTAAACTCAGAAAATCTTCAAGTTCATCGAAGTAACTCTTTAGTCATACCTTCTTTCTAAAATCTACAAAAATGACAAATACAAATAATTTCTTTACTACTGGTTCTCTCACTAAACCTCTTAGTCTCCTTCGAGATGAGTATCCTCAGTGGAAAATAAGAATGGTCCATTTTTTCGAGGGCACTGAAAAAAATCTAGTACAATATCTGTACAATCCTCCTCCTATTCCCATGACAGTAGTACCTCATATACCTGCTACTGCTGAATCTGCCGAAATCCCCGAACATCAAAAACCAAAGCCAAAAGGGGAGTGGTCAACCGAAGATAAAGCAGAAGATGAAGTTGCTCAGAAAACCAAGAGGACATTGATTATGGCAATACCCAACGAACTCTTTCAATCCTTGGATTCATGTGAAACAGCGCATGATCTGTGGAAAGAACTGGAAAGACAGTTGGAAGGAGGTGCTAAAACACAAAAAAACCGAAGAGCACAGTACATCAATGAATATCATGCATTCAGAGCCTCTTCAACAGAATCTCTGCAAACAACATACGACAGATTCAACTCTCTAATCAACAAGTGCAGAAAATCAGGCATTGACAGAACTTCTGAAGAAAACAATGTCATGTTTTTAAAAAGTCTAAATGAAGAATGGCTCCAGCTGTGTATGTCCCTACAGACAAATCAGGATCTAGACACCTGGACTCTCTCTGATCTTTACGGAACATTAGCCGCACAAGAACCTCAGATAGCACAGGCTAAAACACTAACCATTGTACCATATGCATTGGTTAGTAAAACTAAAGAAGATGCACAGAGACCAAGAAATGAAAAAGCCACAGAGGAGAAGAAGAAGGAGAAGAAGAAGATGGTGATAATTGACAGTGAAGAAGAAGAGCAAGCAGAAAAAGAAATAACTCTTGCGTCACTAGCTAAATCTTTAGCTCTATTGACAAAAGAGTTCAGAGGAAACAGAAGAGGTTCCGGAAATGAAAGATATGATAGAGAAAACAGAAGAGATGACAGAAGAGAAGAAGAATCGAGTGGCCGACAGAGGTCAAGCGAAAGACATTACAGAGGAAATGACCGACAGAGGTCAGATGACTGGGTAAGCCACACGCAGCAAGAATGCTACAAATGCGGCAAACCTGGTCACTATGCAAATGAATGTAGATCAGAGAAAGGCGGAGACCTACAGAAGTCCAATGATCGAACAGGAAACACTCCTCAAGGATGCTTTAACTGCGGCAAACCAGGCCATTTTGCGAATGAATGCAGAAGCAGATCAAATCGCCCACAGAGGGACTCTGCTTTCTAAAAAAAGAAAGCCGAGTATTATGCTCAAAAATCCTTAATGGCAAAAGGACATTCTGAGGAGAACACAGAAGACTTCCAGTCAGACTCTACTTCTGACGATGAACATACCGCCAATGCCCTCTTCTGTGGCATGGCAGAAGTCGACTCCTGCACTAACTCTGAGGTATCTACTTCAAATTCAAACTTTTGTATTACCTCTATAGATGATAATACACCTAGAATTAACATTGAACTAATTGAACTGAAAGAGATAAATCAAAGTATTCAGAAAAGACTCACTTTCAATGAGAGAGAAGTACGGCTTCTCACTCAAGAAAAAGCAAAGATTTTTTAGGAAAAAGAGAGAATAGAAAAGAAATGGAACAAAACTCTAGATCCTTTAAAAAAACAAATTTCTGAATTAACCCAGACTTTAAAAGATAAAACAAAAGAACTTTCAGTTTCAAGGAGCGAAACTACTGACATAAGAGCTCTTAAAGAATACTTTCAAAGAGAAAGAGAGGTATTATGGCAAGATTTACTCAGAAGAGAGGTTTTACTTAAAAACTATAAAGATGCACAGAAAGTTTATGAAAAAGTAAACTCACAAATAGCGAGACGAGGTATAGGGTATGATGATATCACCCTAGGTATTGAAGGCAAAAGAAACAAACCTCTGTCCTCTTTATTTGTAATTGGAAAAACAAACAAACCAGATTTTCCAAATCTAATCTCTGTAAGCAAAAGGGCGAAAATCTTTGTGGATCCTTATTTGAAGAAACATAAGAAGATGATTAACGTGTGGTTTGAAAACACAGACTCATCATCTTCAACCCCTGTCAATAAAGGTATCAAACCAAAGAAATATCTGAAAACACAAGATCAGATTGGTATCTTCAAGTTTGGTAAACCGGAGACCCAAACACAGGTTGCTTTTGTCTGTTTGATAAACGTCGAAAAAAATTTATCAGCAGAAGCTCCTGAGTTTAAACCCATTCTTTCAGAAGAAAACTTTAAAAATTTAATCGAAAAAGAAATTTTGGAAATATGGAAATCAAGCGTTTTAGAAAAATTCTGTACATCTTCTATAGATAAAACTCTCGCTGAAGAAATCTTATTAGAAACCTCTGCAATCTATGAAAACTATTCTACAGAGGAAGAAAGCTTGTATGATGCATGTTTGGAAAATTCAACCTCTATTGAAAGAGATGACTCAACCTCTGTAAACGAGGACGACTCATCTTCTGACGATTCAGAGACAGATGTTACATCTGGGATAACTCTCTATGACACAGAGGAAGTTAAATACTCCTCTGAAGTTCCTCACAGAACTATTTCTCCAAAAGAGAAACTCACAGAGATTCCAATCTGCCAAGATTTTCTAAATTTGAATCTACATATCAAAACCTCTGCTGAGCTTCAAATGTTACAAAAGACCTCTATTAATCCTATAAGTTCTAGATTTTCAAAACCCAAGGTTAATAAATCTTTTTCTTCTGTGACAGTGATAAATGAAGTTCACCACAGAAGCAACCCACAGAAGGCAGGTCCTAAATAGAGCTTTTGCAAACAACATTCGAGTATTCATAGATCTTCTAGTAATAGGAAATCTAATGTAAATAAAGAATGTAATGCCTCTGTGGCTGAGTTCAAAAAGTTCAATGAAAAGTTCAAGCAAATTACATCTCATATTCAATATTGTCGTTGTTTTGATCTTATGTCTAAACTTAATAATCATTTTTCAAATCAAGACTGTCTACTCTCTACGCCAATTCAAAAGTCAAATCCCACAAAGAAACAATCTGACTTTTTTGCAGAAAACAAAATGTATTTCAAGAATGCCAAAGCAAACTTGAAAAACTCTAACAATATTGGACCCATATGGATATGGGTACCTAAATCTCTGTGATTGTCCTGCAGAAGAAGTATGTGCCAATCTGGTATCTAGACTCCGGATGCTCAAGGCACATAACTGGTGACAGAAGTGCACTATCCACGTACAAAGAAACACAAGATGGTGGATTTGTGACTTTTGGAGACAACAAGAAAGGACACATAAAAGGCTATGGAGTCATAAGGAAAGAAGACGTTTCAGTATACAAAGTTGCATATGTGGATGGCCTTAAGCACAACCTACTCAGTGTAAGTCAACTTTGTGATACAGGATTCAATGTGTTGTTCAAAAGAACCTTCTGCTCTCTACAAAGTGAAGAAACAAGTATGGAACTTCTGCGAGCTGAAAGAATAGGCGATCTATATATAATGAATTTCAACTCAAAGAACAAAGACAAAGTTTGCCTTGTTGCCTGCAAAAGTGAAGAAGCCTGGCTATGGCACAACAAGTTCTGTCACTTGAATTTTCACACATTGGAAAAACTGGTCAAACTTGATCTAGTTAAAGGTTTGCCAAATGTTAAATTCAATAAGGATCATTTATGTTCTGCCTGTGAAATGGGAAAACTCAGAAGAGCTTCCCACAAAGGCAAAACAGATGTGTCTTGCACCAGGCCTCTGTACATGCTTCATGTCGACCTCTGCGGTCCCATTGCAATACAGAGCCTAGGTGGCAAGAAATACATACTTGTCCTAATTGATGAGTATTCACGTTTCACATGGGTTGAATTCGTAAGAAAGAAATCAGATGTTCCAAATGTATTGATAAATCTAATGAAAAGAATCCAAGTTCTTTATGATTGCAGAATACAGAAGTTAAGAAGTGACAATGGCACATAATTTAAAAACTCTGTCATTGAAGCCTATCTTTCACAAGAAGGAATATCACAGAACTTCTCTGCAGCTCGCACTCCACAACAGAACGGTGTTGTCGAAAGAAAGAATCGAACACTTGTGGAAGCCGCAAGAACTATGATGTCAGCATGCGGATTATCAATGAACTTTTGGGCAGAAGCAATTTCAACTGCGTGTTATACTCAAAATCGATCAACCATTGTGAAAAGACACCTCAAGACGCCTTACGAATTGCTTAACAAAAGGTGCCAAATATCAAATTTTTTCATATATTCGGATGCAAATGCTTTGTCTTAAATGACAGAGATTCAAGAGGAAAGTTTGATGTAAAAGCAGATGAAGGCAAATTCATTGGATACTCTGCCACTTCCAAAGCTTACAGAACATTCCTTACAAAGTCTCACAAGATTGTAGAAAGCATCAATGTTTCTTTTGATGATTCATTCCAAATGACTTCTGAACAAATCAGTTCAGAACTAGGAATTAAAGGGAAATCCTCTGTCATCTCACAAGCAAAAGAAGACTTGGATCTATTTTTAGAGATGCTCCACGAAAACATTGATCCTTCTGTTGGAACAATCAGGGTTTCTGAAGAACCATCCTCTGTCGGACAAAATCCTACAGGTTTGTCTCTAACTGGTCCTAATAATGCTTCATCTTCTTCTGTAAATACTACAGATGCAATTGCCGAAGCAGAAGAAAGTGCAGAAGATGAAACATCAAGGAAAACGACCACAGAAGCTGCACAAACCACAGAAGAACCAATTACAGAGGAAATCGAGAACCAAGACTATACGTCCTCAGAGGAACAAACTCCACCACCACTCATACCAATCATTCCACAAACGGTAGAATCAACTACCAAGGCACGAAGAACAACAGAGGCTACACAAGAAGAAACACAAGAAGTCTCTAAAGAAAGTCTGAATGACGTTGATGATCATCTTCCACGCACAACTCAATGGACAAAAAGCCATCCTCCAAGCCAAATAATCGGAGAACCTTCTGACGCAGTAAAAACAAGGTCTGCCACTGCTAACTTTTGTTTCTTTACAAATTTTATTAGTGTGATAGAACCAAACAAAGATTTCTGAAGCCCTAGATGACCCAAACTGGGTAGACGCCATGCAAGAAGAACTTTTGCAATTTGAGCGTAACAGAGTATGGACTCTAGTACCTCTGCCAAGAGGAAAACAGGCCATTGGGACTAAATGGGTCTACAGAAACAAGAAGGATGAAGATGGAGTGGTCATCAGAAACAAAGCAAGATTAGTAGCAAAGGGATATAGACAAGAAGAAGGCATAGACTACGATGAAACTTTTGCCCCTGTCGCACGGCTCGAAGCAATAAGAATATTCTTAGCCTTCGCAGCCCACAGAGGTTTTAAAGTCTATCAGATGGACGTAAAATCAGCTTTTCTCAACGGTGAAATCCAAGAAGAGGTCTACGTTAATCAGCCACCAGGATTTGAAAGCTCAAAGTTTCCAAGGCATGTATACTACCTTGAAAAAGATCTATATGGACTGAAACAGGCTCCACGAGCATGGTATGAACGACTTTCTACCTTTCTTCTAGTCAATGGTTACAACAGAGGTACAACAGATACTACCTTATTCTATAAACGCAAAAGTAGTGAGATAATGCTTGTACAAATATACGTAGATGACATAATTTTTGGGTCTACTAATTCATAAGAGTGTAAAAGATTTGAAAAACTCATGCAGAGTGAGTTTGAAATGAGTATGATGGGAGAATTAACTTTCTTCCTCGGACTCCAAGTCAAACAATCATCAGAGGGAATTTTTATAAATCAATCTAAATATGTCTCTGACATTCTTTCCAAGTATAGCTTCTCTGATGCCTCTGCAATGAAAACTCCAATGGCCACTGGAAACAAGTTATTCTTAGATTCAGATGGCATCTCTGTAGAATGCACTCTCTACAGAGGCATGATTGGATCTCTGTTATACTTAACAGCAAGCAGACCTGACATTATGCATGCCACATGTCTCTGTGCACGCTATCAAGCTAATCCAAAGAAATCACATTATGATGCCGTAAAGAGAATCTTTAGATACCTAAAAGGGACCAAAAATCTTGGTCTCTGGTATCCACAGAACTCTGGTTTTGGTCTTAAAGCTTATACAGATTCAGACTATGGAGGATGCATGCTCGACAGAAAGAGTACCTCTGGGAGTTGTCAATTCCTAGGAGGTAAACTAGTCAGTTGGACCTCCAAGAAGCAGAATTGTGTTTCCACATCCACTGCAGAAGCTGAATACGTTGCTGCCGCTAGCTGTTGTTCTCAGGTTCTATGGATGAAGACTCAGCTAAAAGACTACGGCCACATTCTGTTCAAAATACCCATCTTCTGCGATTCCAAAAGTGCTATTGCTATCTCTGCCAACCCTGTGCAACACTCAAAAACCAAGCATATCGATATAAGGTATCACTTCTTGAAACATCATGTTGAATACGGTACAATCGAAATGCATTTTGTGCCCACAGAATATCAACTCGCTGACTTATTCACCAAAGCACTAGACGAGAAAAGATTCAACTTCTTGGTGGGTAAGATAGGAATGATTAACATGGTGTGAAAATCCTCAGTAAGTATAGTTTTATCTTCTGTAAATAATAAGTAAATACATTGCTTAAATTATTGTTTTGAAAGATTCTACTTCTATATGTAAATTCTTAAAACCTTCAATAGTTCTTGAAACTACAGAACTTCTGTAAGGTCTGCTCAGAACCTCTAACAACCTTCACAGAACCTCTGATAGACTTGACCTATGTACTATGCAAAACTTATCATATTCTGATCCAAGCATAGATCAAGGGGGAGCAAAAGGAAAATTCTTGATCTATAGAAGTGATCAGATCAAGGGGGAGCAAAAGGAAAATTCTTGATCTACAGAAGTGATTAGATCAAGGGGGAGCAAAAGGGGCCCTCAAATGATCTACAGAGATAAATCTTTCAAATGAAAGCCAAAGAAGAATGTCGATAATTTTCCATCGACAGAAGTAAGACAAAACTGCCGAGAACAGAAGAACCAAAAGGTATGTCTCTCGCACGAAAGGTTTTTAGAAAACAGTTTTCTAGGACAAGAATTGTCAAATATGTCCTAAATATACTGTGAATAACATTTCAAAAATCAAAAGTTCAAAAGGTTTAACAAAATTTGAAATAGTAGAAATTTAAGGTCATAGAGCTTCTGCTGAGCTCAACAGAGCTTCTGCAGGAAATATGCTCTGTGATCATAAATTAACCCTCTGTCGATCTTTTGGAATGTTATCTCGAACAAAACGTTTATCAAAATAGTTTTCTCGGACACCAACCTTCAAGAATGTGCGAAAAACATCTCTTAACACAGATCAAAAATTGGGTGATCAGAAAGTTAATAGAATTCAAGTTATAAGATTTTTTCTCTCATAGAGCTTCTGCAAGTTCCATCACAGCTACAAAACCTCTGTGAGTAAAATTTCTTGACAAAATCCTATTGATCTTCTCCAATATCTTTACAAACGTTTTCGTTTAAACAAGAACCTTCAGCAATGATAACAATGAGATATATGAGAAAAGGGTTAAACTTCAAAATTTTCAACATCACAGAGCTTCTGTAAACTAACAAAGACTCTGCTATTTTGTTAATTTGGGCATTTCTGTAACAATCACGGTTACTTTTACTGAGAGTGAAACTCATATGGCTAAGAACAACTCCACGCGCCTAGCATTAATGGGCCGCGCACGACGTCCTGTCATCTTCTGACATGGCCTACGTGTCCCATTTTCATTGGGCAAACATGGAACGTTTTTTTCTGGTAAGTTGAACCCGCCGCTCAAACTCGAGTGCGGATTCCAAACTTTAATCCATTGCCATATATTTTACCCTTTCGAAGTCTATCGTTTTACCATCCTATAAAAACAAACCTTACCCTCTCATAAAACTTTTTACAAACTCTCATCTTCTTCTCCGGCGATACCCTGCAAAACACTTGCAAATGGCTTCATCTTCTCGAGCTACGTCCTCTGAACTCTCTCCGGCGAACTCAACGGAAAACTCCCCTGCTCATTCAGAACATTCTGAAAACCCCAGCCTTGCAAGAGATATTGAACAACAAGATTCCGGGGACTCCGCAGACTTTGCTCCGACGACACACTTGCAAAACTTCATAGCTAAGGATCATTTCGAAGCCACTCTTCCTATCAAATCCAACAACTGCTATTTGGTCCCCTCACCCACTACTTTCGGCGAAGCCCATGCCATACTTCTGAACATCATGGAAAACCATGTCCTCTTCCCTCTACTATCAAGAACCCCTAACAAAATTCCAGTCCGTTATTTGAACCAATTTTGGCAAAGCTGCCGATTTGATAAAGACGATTCTCTTATCAAAGGGTACATTTCAAGACCTGATAAATCTGAGCATCTTGAAATCAAGTTCAACAGAACAATGTTCTCACTTGAATTCAACCTACCAACAAGGGGTCTTCTGGGATTGAAAAGTTATGCAGAGCAACCAACAGACGAAGACCTCTATCGATTCGTGGAAATGCTTGGGTACAACACCCAACTACGGAAGAGAAATGACTTCCGCAGAGGCCGATTACCACCTCTGTTGAACACCTTGTTCTCTATTCTTAACAGATGCCTGACAGGAAAGATAGGGAGTATTGACCAGAGCTCACATCAAATCTTGAGCATCATGTATGGGGTTTACTATGATCTTCCACTAGATTATCCGACCATAATGATGCAAGAGATCGTAAACACCATCGACAGAAAGAACAACTCGAAAAGGGTCAAAGAGAACGATCCCCACTTTCTACCACCTCTGCAATTCCAAAGAATATTGGGAGTACTGTTCGAACCTCTGCTGCTAATCCAAAATTGGCCAATGGAAGGGCCAACTCCCAAACAGTTCCCGATGAACAAAAATACCCCCACTGATCATGCTGATGGCTACTCACACTGCAGACCTCTGTCAAAGAAACTTCTGCGCTACGCATCGAACAAATCCCTTCAGAAAGAGTATATACGCGATCATAGAACTCCAAAACCGAGTCCTATGACACCCCCGCGTTTAGGTGTACCCCTAGGAACAATGATAGCAAAACCTCTTTCCACTCAAGCAGAAAAGGATCACAAGTTAGCAAAACACATGGCTATTCAACTCAGCTTCATAGCCAAACGCGCAGAAATAATGGGAAAGAAATCTTCAGCAAAGATGTCTGCTTCTACTCCAAAAGCTAAGAAGAGAAAAACTGCAGAAGGCACATCAACTAGCACTGCAGAAGATAGACCTTCACCTCCCCATGCCACAGAGATTGGCTACTCTGCTCCTCCCCTTTTCACAAAACAGAAAAAGAAAAGATCCAAATCAACAGAGGAAGGGGCACCAAAACCAAAAAGGAGGAAAACCAAAAAGAAGCATGGTAAATCACTTAAAAAATTGGTTACCATTGCAGAAGAGGCAATCATAGAGGGTGAAACTGCAGAAGAAGAAGATGCAGAAATAGGAATGACAGAAGAAGGATATCAATCACCCTATCAATCTCCAGATAGATTTGCTCACCAGGGAGACCTGAATGATTTCCTACAGAACCCCGAAATTGCAAACACCCTTAATACAGCAGGGTGGACGGCACAACCTCTCGACCACCACTCTCCAGAAGAACAAGATTTCTTCATTTCTGGCATTGACACACATCTACAAGAAGATGACACAACACCCAGAAATCAACCAGCCGAAACCCCTGTGATTTTACAAAACCCTTTCATTCAAGGATTGGACGTCCACAGAAGAAGTCCAAACCAAGCTTCAGAAGATACAGAACAAACCGAAGCTGAGTGGAATACAACTGAAGTTACAGAGGCAACGGTTGTAGAAGAAACCACAGAAACAGGGATAGAAATCTCAGAGGTAGATTCAGATAAAGAAGAGGCTATCTGGATACGAAAAGGTCTCTATCATCCTCATGTCATGAGCTTATACGGATCTCATCACATGTATGACTCCTTGCGCACAGAGCAAGGAACTTCCACAGAACCAGAAGAAGAAACAAGAAAAGATGCCGAAGTTGAAGAAGGCATACAACCAAACCCAACTCCCAGTGCAACCCACATTTCTAACTCCGCAGGTCTAGCTGCAGAAGGAGTTATTGAAAAAGAGCAGCACAGCTCGATCCTAACCCAACCCATCCAGCCAGAGGTTACTCTTTCAACCTCTGTGCCCAGAGAAACCGGGGAATCCATTCCTAGGGAGTCTCCTCAAAGAGACTCACCTAATGTTCGTGATCAATCGCCCCAGATCACACAAGAACACCCTACAGAGGAATTCGTTTCCTCTGTCACGCGCACATTAAGGCCAAACCTTCTTTCAGAGAGAAGTAGTAAGCACAGAGACGAAGAGACTCTAGACAAGTCTCCTAGTCAACAGAAGGACATTCCAATACCCACCTCTGGAGTGGATTTGGACTCTGTTCTTCACAGAACTTCTGTAGAGAACGAAACTCAGGTTTCCTCTCGAGGATCAGAAGGAAATCCTTCCACCCCCATCGTACAAACAAGGGTGAACGAAGGTGTCCCAGGAACAGGGACTCACTCTGGAGACGAATGTGTTCCTCCAGAGGTTACACAAGGAACACAAGTATCAAGGGATGAGTTCCAAACCCTTGTCACCTCTGTGAACCAAACAATGAAAGAGTTACAAAGCTCTTTCAAATCCTTGGCAGAGACAACATCTACAGCTCTCTTGAATCTGAACACCAAAATGGACGATCTGTCCACAGAGGTGAAAACCGCCATCTCAGAGATGAAGTCTTCTGCAACAACCACTGCCAAAGAAACAGCCACTTCTGCCGCTCATCAATTCGAAACAACTGCAACTTCTGCGTTCAGGGACTCGGTCAAAGATTTCCTTGAACAATTGAATACGCAATCCAACAGAGCAGAGGGCATTACTCCTGCAGACTTACAGAATGCGTTATCACAAGTTCAAGCAGAGGCAATACGAACCACGACAATGATGCAGCCAAAAGACTATATGACCAGAGCACAGCTAACAGAGCTAGGAAAAAATGTCATAAACCAGGTCATAGAAGTCATTGTCTCCTTCACAACTGCAAATGCCAACTATGTGAAGGACTTCAAGAAAAGTGTCGGCAAAATGCGTTTCAAGACAGAAGCAGAGCTTGCGACATTTATTGGTCTCTGCGATGATATATGTGAAAAATTGAAGGCAGCAGGAGCTGAATTGCCAAAGAAGCCCAACACTTCTTGCAGAGCAGAGGGTACTTCGGATAAGAGTCAGGATGATTCTGATGATGACCAACCTGGTCCATCAGATAATCATGAGGGGGAGAATTTAAGGGAGAAAGCTACGAGCAGAGGAATTCAATCTCCACCAATCGCAGCAGAACCAATCAGCCAAGCCCCTCAAGAACAAACCCAACAACAAACTCAAAGAACCACAGAGAATACACCCATCTTTGTGGATTCAACCTCTGAAGAACCCAACACTACAGAAGCAGATAAGCAAACCTCAGAGGCAACTACCACCCCTGAGGTAATTACTTTGGAAGAATCCGATCAAAGAACCACGGAGAAAACACCCACCTCTGTGGAAACACCCCAAACAATACCAAGAAGAAAGTCGATTGCCACCAAACCAAAAAGAGCAACGACCTCTGCCTCCCACATTCTGAAAAGAATGAACACAACAATGAATGATCGATTGACAAAGAGAGAAGAAGAAAGGAGAAAGTTCATCACAGCCTTCAAAATGACAAGAAATATTTCATCAATAGAAACTGAGCTCACAGAAGAAGTCACCAAACAACCTCCAACAGAGGTTACAGAGCAAGTCAAGCCAACAGAACCATCGCCACAAAAGTCCTCTAAGTCACAATCGTCAAAATCCACAGAGGCAACCTCCATCAAACCTACAGAAGTGCAAACCTCAAATCCCACAGAAGCAACAGGTTCTGCCACGACAACAAAAGATAAAGGCAAAGGGATACTGACAGAAGAGCCTAAGAAGAAGAAAACATTGTCAAAGCCAACAGAGAAACTGATGAAGAGTGCGTTTGACGCCTTTCAAACCCCAAAACCCGAAGAAGTTGACTGGGCACATGGATTGAAGCCTCTGTCAGAAATTCCTTTAACTGGTAGAGCTGCAGAAGTTGTTCAACAGATGGAGAGTCTCAGAAGACAAATTCCACGACCTGGTCCAACACATGAAGAAATGGAAGAAGTGGTATACAAATACCTCTACAAACAATCCTTTCAGACAAACTATCCAACAGATCATGTGACAGATCCAAGGATCAGAGAAGAATTTGAGAACATCTTCACGAGAACAAAGCCAAGAACCAAAGCAGATGTTTTCTCAATTCACAAGATCAAAAAGGTGATCTTCTGCCGATTCTCCTTCACAAGAACCTATCCAAGGGTCATGTACAATCTTTACAAAGTCAGAAGAGAGAACAATTCAGAATCTACCTTCGCTGATGCTGACTTAAGAAACATCAATCCATACGATCTACCTGACCTTCTGCAATGGACAAAGGACAACTACAACACAGAGGCAAACACCAGAGCCTATCAAGTATTGAGAAAAGCGATGAGGGAAAAGCTTCTGCTCTACAGCATGATAGATTTCCAGCTGGGAAAGGATCTCGGTCTCAAACATCTGGATCTACGACCACCAGAGGATCGCTGCCCACCAGACGCCATACCAAACCCAATCATCACAGAACCACGGTTTGGGTTAGTATTTCAAAACCCTCAAGGCGAAACTAAACTATTTGTATGCATGGACTGTCAGAAGTACGCAACAAATACTCTGAACAAGTTCAGAGCAAGCCTTGTGAAATACAGAGGTTCAAAGAAAATGGAAAAAGATGCTGCAGATACTATCATAAGAGAGATTGACGCAACAATTCGCCTAAGAGAACTCTGCATCAGATTCTACAAAGAGATCATAAAAGTTGGAAGAGACAACAGAAGGTACAATGATTTCAAAGATGCCAAAATCTGATTCTCAGACCTCCAATCTCTGCAAACAAAGTTAAAAGTTTATCTTTCATTGTACTCAAATGTAAAATGTCTCTGGCATATTTCTAAATGAAAGAAATTTCGAGGTATTGTTTAACCTCTGTCTTATCCAACTTAGCCTAACTAAACTCAAAGTCAAATTTTTATTTTTCACTACTTAGGGGGAGATTGTTAGCTTCAATCTTCCTAATCATAGAAATACTTAGAAGTAGTGAAAAATAGGCTAAGTATAGAAAAGCCTCTCACAGAGGCTCTGCCACTTCTTCCAGAAGATCAAGTCCACAGAAGCTACAGAGGTAATCACAGAACCTCTGTAGTTCTGTAGTGCGCAAGAAGAAGATCAACTCGGAAACAAGTGGACTGCTCCACAGAAGGTCAGACCATAGAACCTCTGTAATGCCTTACAGAGCCTCTGTGGTCTGCTATGAAGACTTGGAAGATATTACTGGATACGTTCATCAACTTGCATGGAAAAGTACTGTCAAAACACGTGTCAAGCTCTGAGTGGACTCAATAGGGCATGGTACAAAATAGACGTCTGCGCCATTTAATGCATTTACCAATAGTACATCTGCTCTATTAAATCCGCATGGCTCAAACAACTGTTCACACCATCCAGTTCACTATTCATGCCGTAAAAGGAACAGTGACCTACTTCATAGTCTTCTAAGAGTAGTATAAAAGGAAGTCTCATGTTGAGATCTTCCTAAGAACGAATACACAAGGAATCACTAATACTCTCAAACTTTATTGTCAAATATCTGAGTGTTATAGTCTCACACACACCAACAGTTCTTAATCTGTTCTTAGTGTTTTTATTATATATTGAATAACAGTAACTGTTCAAGAAATCCTTTTTATTCCTTACTGTTTTCTTTATATATGTGCGTTCTAACATCTATCAAACATATCTGTTAGTTTAAATACGCTTCCGCATTAAACTCTAAATTCAACTAATAGACTGTTAATCTTGATTAAGTGTATCTGGGTTCCAACACTCAGACATTCCATCTACTTCTCAATCAGTGAATATAATGACAACTGCATCCATTCCTCTCTTGGCTGATACTCCAGACGTCGCTGAAGCCTCATCTTCAGTTCCTCCAGTTCAGGTTGAGTCAGCGTCTCACGCTCCGGCTCAGTGATGGACTGTAAATCACCCAATTGATCAAATTCTTGGTGATCCAAATGCTGGTATTCAGACTCGACGAAGTGCAGTTAATATTTGTTTATTTGTTAATTTTATTTCTCTAACTGAACCAAAAAAACTAGATGATGCCCTCAAATATCCAAACCGGGTCAGCGCCATGCAAGAAGAGCTGACTGAATTCGAAAGAAACAAAGTTTGGAAACTTGTTCGAAGACCAACTGACAAAACAGTGATAGGCACTAAATGGGTCTATCGAAACAAGTTGGACGAACATGGAACTGTACACAGGGATACACACAAGAGGAAGACATATATTATGACGAAACATTTGCTCTAGTAGCAAGACTAGAATCTATTCGTCTATTCTTAGCATATGATGTACACAAAGACTTCAAAGTATATCAGATGGATGTTAAGTCAGCGTTTCTAAATGGAAAGCTAAATGAAGAAGTCTATGTGGAACAACCTCCAGGATTCTCAGATCCTAAGCGTCCAGGTTATGTTTATAAACTGGATAAGGCACTTTATAGCTTAAAGCAAGCTCCACGTGCATGGTATGACACTCTTTTTACTTATCTCCATATTGAACAATTTGAGCGAGGTAAAATCGACAAAACTATTTTTTGGGAAAGTAAAAGGTCATATCATTCTTGTTCAGATATATGTTGATGACATTATATTTGGCTCTACTAACCCTGATCTTTGTACTCGTTTCGCTGATAGAATGAAAGATGAGTATAAGATGAGCATGATGGGTGAACTAACATATTTCCTTGGTCTTCAGATAAAGAAAAATGAAAAAGGAACTTTCATTAATCAGGGAAAGTATGTTTAAGATATGCTGAAGAAATTCGACTTAACTGAAAGTTCAGCTATGAAAACCCCTACGGCACAACCGTTGACACTAGACAAGGATTTAAAAGGAGTTCCTGTTAATGTCACGTTGTACCGTGGGATGATCGGGTCTCTTTTGTATCTTACAGCTAGCCGACCCGATATTATGTATGCAACATGTTTGTGTGCACGATATCAACCTGAACCTAAGATATCTCATATGAAAGCTGTAAAGCGAATTTTTCGATACCTTAAGGGTACAGCGAATCTAGGTCTTTGGTATCCCAAAGACTCAGGATTCGATCTAATCGCCTATTCAGATAGTGATTTTGCAGGTTGCATAATGGATAGGAAAAGCACCACAGGAGGATGTCAGCTCCTGGGTGGAAAGCTGGTAAGTTGGACAAGTAAAAAGCAAAACTCAGTGTCCACCTCCACAGCTGAAGCTGAAGAACAGATGCTCTCTCACAAAAATAGACCTTCCTTGGCTCCTCAAAAGCTAAGTGAAGAGGAACAAGAAAAGAGAGATGAAATGATCAAGAGACTCGAAGATCAGCGAATCATTCTGAAGAGTGGTCAACTTCCTTCGGTTCCTCCAAATTTCAGAATTTCCCAAAAGGAATACCAGGAACACCTCAGAGCTGAATGCCTAATCGCTGAAAGAAAGGAAGCTGAAGAAAAAGACAGAGAATACGCCATCCAGCTTACTCAAAGATCAGTAAAAGACCCCAAGCTGAAAAGAGTTCCCATTGATGTTCAACGTCAGCTATGGGATGATGCTCAAAAGATCGTTAGAGAAAAGACTAACGTCTCTGATACGACTTTGGAATGGTCTAAAGAAATGCTGAACTATCGATCTAGACCATCCAAAATCATCAAAGTAAACATCAGAGGAAGATTGTACGCAGACGTTCCTGTTGTTGAAGTGGATGTCTACAGAGAAGACAAAACCAAGCAAACCTTCTATGCTGCTACCTTAAAAAAAGTTTGGTCTCTCTGAATGGTTAATCGACCTGGTTTCCTCTGCTGTGGATATTCCTCCCTCTAATCTTCTTCCTCCTCAACAAAGAAAAGTCTCTGCTAAGGAAAAGAAAGTCTCAGACTCAGGTCCTCCTATACGGAATGAAACAGGTATTGGTTTCTCTCGTGCTGAAGTTCTTGGCCCTGATGCTGATCTCTCAGCGCTTGACACCTCTCTACCACCTATAGAAACTTTCATTCCTGGCACAATTGTAAGTGATCCTTATGGTATATTCTTTCTAGACTACGATGGAAACTATCACTTTCAACGTATCTCTGAGCTCCACATCGCTCCCATCGAACAACTCAGAGATCTCATATACTGGTGTGAAGTCAGACGCGACATCAAAGCTAGACACCTGAAGCCCTTGATTTTTAAAGCAGCTATGAACAAAAAGAACCAAGGAGTAGATGTCCCTGACTGGATGATTCCCACATCAATGACCCTTGATGAACAACTCATTAAGGAAGAACCTTTTGACGGATAGGATCGCCTTGTAATTCTTTCTATCCTTATCTGTCTACATCTTTTGTACTTGTAACTTTATTCGCTGTACTTGTAATTTTTCCACTTCCCTCTGTAATCTTTACAAAGTTTAAAGAAAAATTTCAGCGAACGTACTTTACTCCATCAGTACAGAAAAGATCCCAGAAAACAGTAAAAGGGACAAATATTTTATGAGTTATTTTTATCCTTATGTTTTCATTAAATAGCAATTTTCTCTTTTGCCATGTCATAATCAAATAGGGGAAGATTGTTGATCCAAACCCTCAGTGATTTGATAATGACCCTCTCTTTTATACTTAGTGAAAATTGTAAGTAAACAATATGTATCAGAGTTTCACTATCGCTGATAAGTACTATGATCTTACAGTACCGCTGATAGGAACTCTCAATCTTTAGATTAAACATTCAGTGAAATTGTTCACCATAATACTCTGAGTCTGTTCAGTACTTATGGTGATCGCTGATAAGTTAGTTGTTTACTTATGATCCCTGAAGACAAGTTTCACGTTAACATAGGTTCTACGCTGAAGTCGAAGATCAAGCTCAAGAACCAGCGACAAGTCTCCTAATGAACTGATGCGGATCATCGAAGACTCAGATTTGTCCACTCAACGTGAAGTATCAAGTACAAGACTTTAGCTATCGCTGAACTCTATCATTCGCTGATATAGAATGATAGATCGCTGAATCAACGAAAAGCTGATCATGAAGTCCTCCGTACAAAGTACTTTTTGTCTTATCCACCCTTGCACGTCTCCGTACGATATGTCAAAAAAGAACCTCCTTATTGTCTGAATTCGTACCACCACTCTGATACTACACTGTTCAAACATGCGGCTACTAAGGTTGTCAACAAAGGTCAATGACATGCAACCAATCAGCTGCTGCCACATGTAAAGTGTAAACTGCAATGCATTAAATGCATGCAATATTTAAGAAGATGAACTCACTTAATTTTGAAGTAACTTGCTAACTCTGGACAAGTTCATCCTTCTTATCTTGAGATAGGTTATTATCAGTAATTTCCTTCTCTTTCTTAGTGCAAGAAACTTAGTGTTCCAACTTGTTTAGATTTAGGTTTATCCTTAATCTTGTTTCCGCAACAAGCTGTAAATTGTTAATGATTTATCAATAAACAATTTAGAAAAGTAAAATCTGTGTGTTTGTATTCACCCCCCCCCCCCCCCTTCTACAAACTTGTATAGCCCTTCGGGACCAACAAGGGTTTTATTTTCCTTTTCAAAGAGATTTTTCTTTTCCGCAAAATCTATTCTTTCTTTTTTCAAAAGATTTTCTAAATCAGAGATTTTCACGGAAAGTTCAGAACTTTTAATCTCAAAAGATTTTCGTTCAGTTTCAAAATCGGCTCTTTCTTTTTCGAGCTTCTCTTTTTCAAGAAATAAAACTTTCTCAAAGTCAGAAACTTGTTTTGAAAGTTTTATACATTTCAGTTCAATTACTTCCTTTTCTTTAAGAACTTTCTTTGAAGAAAGAGACTCCCTTTCACGTTCAAAAAGCTTTTTCTTCAATTAAACATTTTCATCTTCCAAGGTTGTTTTTTTCTCTTGGACTTCTTTTAATTGAGCTTGTAAATGTAAGTTCTAGTTCACTCTCTTTTCTTCCCTACTCTTCATATCAGCATTTTCACTTTGAAGAGTTGTTACTTTCTCGTGGAGTTTCTCGATTTGATCGTGCTGACTTGAGTTGTCTTTCTTTGCTTCAAAATCTGCAATATAAACTTCAAGATCAATAATTCTTTTAGTAAGTTTAGCATTTGAAGAAGAAATGTCTAAATTTGTCTCTTCAGATTAGCATTTTCTTCCTCTTTATTTAACACAAGAGCTGAAGGATTTGAAGTATTAGATTTAAGAGTTTGCTTCAAACCTTCACTACTAGATTTAACAAAAGTTTGAGATATTGGAGATATTTCTGTTTTAAGAACTTGCTTCAAACTTTCATTATTAGATATAACAGAAATTTGTGATATTGGAGGTATTTGTGTTTTAATAGTTTGCTTCAAACCCATTTCTATTTTTTGTATTGCTAGAAGTTGATCTTTCAGAGAAACAATCAGAAAGTATTAAAAAAATACTTAGAAAAAAAATTCTGGATTTTTAAACTTCTCGCAACCAACTGCACTTCCACTTCTCGCAACACACAGTAAGGAACAGTAACTCCTCGCAATGAACTAGATACGAATTCCTGGAATTCGCAACAAACTTGATGAATAGTAACTTTCCACAACCTTCTATTTGCGAACTATGCACTTCTCGCAACTCACAGTATGCGAATTCTGAACTATTCGCAATCAGAGAATGCGAATTCTGAGTTTTTCGCAAGACAAATGATACGGATTATGAACTTGTTTAAGTTTCCAACTATTCTCAAATACAATGATGCGAATTCTGAACTTCTCGCAAGTAACAAGATACGAATTCAGAAACCAACCAGCAATTTGCAACCCATTGAGTGCGAATTTTATAAAGATTTGGAGAACAATACAAATTCTACAACTTGCGAGTTCTTGAGGATGATGCTTGCGAGTTCTTCAGAATGCTTGCGAGTTCTTGAGGTTTTTCTCAGAAAAAACAAACTTTCTCAGATCTAGTCATCAATTCTTGTCCAAACTTAGTGAAAATCTGCAGAATTTCTCGAAAATGTTTTTCGAACAACTTTCTAGTTTATCACTTTCACTGATTCGATCTAGAAAATGCAGATTCGACATAAATCACAGATAGTGAAATTTTCGAGAGAAACAACAATTTTGTCAAATTTTGAGCAATCTGGCCAAAATTAGGTTTTGAATCCTGAATTAATGATGTTCAGGATTAAAAACCGAGTACAATAGACTCAAATTTGGATCAAATTGATCAAGAATTGAAAAAATTGTAGAAGAAATGATGAACAGTGATGAACTTTGGATGCGAGTTCTTCCCCAAAACAAGAAAATCTTCAAAAATTCTTTCAAAAACTGATTGAATTCTCTGTTTTGCTCTGATACCAATTGATAAATCCGAAATCTAGCTATGAAGTAATCAAAGATATACAGAGAGAATATAGAGTGAATATGTCATTCATATATTGAACTTGAGAGTACAAATGACAATATGCTTGAAAGTGTTATTCAAAGTTCGAGATTGTTACTAGCTAATGAACTAGACATACCTATTTATACCCATAACATACAAGGTATAAAGGCATTTACAATAAAGTATGGACTAATACATTACATTGACTTTACAGTAAATCTTGAATACAATAATGCTCTAACAAACTTCTTTGGGTTTTCTTCTAAAAGCATCCATTCACTACAATCTTTGACTCTTTCTCTGAGATCCAATCTCTCTTTGATATGTCTTTTGCATTTTTCTTACAGAATTGCCTTTTCACCTTCAGCATTTTCTGCCATTTCCACCAACAACCACTGTAAAGTAGCATTATTGTATTTTACCAGATCATTTAATTTGAAGAACATTCTTAATCCAGAAACTATATACACAAAACCTTCATTCTCAACTCCTTCATCAATAAATCCACGACCTCCAATTTCATGAATAGGATTTTTGATTGGATGACTCAAGTTACACTTCTCTTTCTCTTCTTCAATTGCCAACTGAAAATCATAGAAATACATATTTCTTATATAAATCCCCAGAACTCTTCTGCATTCAAGTTCTATCCAAGATTCTTCAGTACAAGCAAAGAACTTCACCAGAAACACTTGATCATTCAGAAACAGTCTATGGAAATTAAAATTGGTCATGCTTACTTTCAGATTCCCTTCGTTCTGAACTATTAAGCTCACATATTTCAGTTCATCAAATTCTTCAACCTGAAACTCCAGAACTTTCACAATTGCTTTCTGAATATGTAGTCTTTCATCAGGTTTTCTGAATCTGTTAGAAGCTTCCACATAAGTCATCTGAACTCTTTCATTCACGAACCCATTGATAATGTTCTCAATAACCACTGAGTCATCTCTTGTGCAGTAAAGATATTCATACGTTTCTTCTGGAAATACATCATGAAGAAAGTGATTGACAAGTGGAGTATCACTCATTTCAAGAATGAAGTCACATACAGGTTCTTTCAGAATTGGTAACTCAAACTTTCGAATTTCAATAGGCTTTCTGAACACATACTCCTGAGGCATGAAATAGTCCTCAATTCTGTCAAATTCCTTTTTATTTGCTCCCAATTCCTCACTAAAATGCAGTTGAAATTGATTCTGAAACTCTTGTGAGTAATCAACTGAGTGATCCTCTTCTCCCAACAAATCAATAGGCCTCACATTTCTGATATCTCTTTGAACTTTCTGAACATTAAGAGCTCTGACCAACTCACTATGCATTCTCCTTATCATAATCCCGTTCATCCTTCTTTCTTCCATCTCAGAGTTAAGAAGTTCAACTCTAGTATAAGGAACAATTTCTGTACAAGTATTCACTTCAGAACTTTCAATCAAGCTTTCTTCAAAAGAATCTTTCAAGTTTACTTCAACACTATCTTCAGAAGAGTCTGGCATCACTTCTTCTGCAATAAAATTCTGATTTGTCATTATAACCTCATCTGATCCAAAAATGCTCTTTTCCTTTTCAGCCTCAATATTCTGATCTGTCATGATTACATCATCTGTCACAATGTTTTCATCTGCTACTATCACTTCAGTTTCATCTGAATTCACCTCCAACTCAGTGTTCAATTCCAATTCCTCTGTTTTATCAGTACCTCCTTCAGAAGACTTTTCATGCAACACTTTATCATTTTCCATAACTTCTTCAGTGTCTGAACTTATTTCATGATCCTCCACTGTCATTTCAACATCTGTTGATTTACCAACCATCTTTTCAATATCTTGTGAATTCTGAACATTCTCTGAATTTTGAACCTCTGCATCTGCTAACTGCATATCTGCTAATTCAAAATCTGCTAACTCAATATCTGCTGACTTTTCAACATTTTCTAACTCATCAGTGCTTTGTTTATCAACCTCAGTACTTTGCTTTTGCCTTTTCTCCCCCTTTTGATGATCATGAGGATCATTATCATCAAATTTTCTTTTTAGGGACTGAGTTGATTCTGATTCAGGTTCAGCTACAGATACAAGCATAATGGCTAATGGCTTTGAAACACTAGCCAAAGTTGAGTTGACAGCTTGTAACAATGAAGATTTCAAATCCTTCATACTCTTGAAAAGATCCTTTTGAAATTCTGACATTTCATCCTTGATCTTCTTTTTGTGAGCATCCAAGGATTCTTTCATTATACCCACTTTTGACTCAACTGAATTTGCTCTGCCTTCCAACAAATTTTTGAGTTCCTTTACTTCATTTTTCAAAGAGTCAACAGTATTCTCCAATTTCTCCACCTTTATACCAAGATCATGATTTTGTTTCTGAATCTTTTCAAATTCAGAATTTTCTAACAGTGAACCTGGAGTAACAGATTCTCCAGTTTTCATGTGTTCAGAGAACTCATGGCCTGTAGGTGTCACAAAGTCACCATGTACAACAGATGCACTGTGTAATGAAGCTTTTAAGTTGTTCACTTCACCAGGACTTCCATCCAATCCTTTACAACCACTAATAGGAATGTCTATGGATGTTGATACAGGAATACGAAATTCCTGTGATGTGCTAGTGTGAAAAGGAATTTCAGGCTCAAGTAGGGTTTTACTGTGCAATCCAGACTCAAAGCATTGAATAAAATCTTGGGATTTATCACCTCCCTCCAAATGAGTGTGGGATGGTTCCCCTGTTTGAATTAAAACAGTAGCATGTTGAAATGCTTCTGAGTGGCTATGGATGGGTTGTTCAAGTTCCACCACGGGCTCCATGGTGTTTTCTTCAATGTTAGTCACCAAGGGTTGTGAACCAACAGTAAATGTGGTTGCCCGGATTAAATTGGCTGGATCATAATTATCTCTTTCTGTTTCTAATTCTGTTAACATTTTCTTATCCTCACCTCTCTCTTTCTGTTTTTCACTTTCCAGTCTAACCAAGCTCTCTGAATTTTCCCTCTGTATTCTCTCAGAATGTTCTCCCTCCTAAACATTCTCCCCCTCTTTATTTTGATTAGACCCTTCACCTGTCATCTCAGGTTGTTCCTCATGGGTAGGGGCTTGAGGCTGATCAAGTCCCATTGAGGTGCAATATGCTTTTAAAATCTCACTTTCCCTTGGAATATATTGCCTAAGTGACCTTGGAAGAGGTCTATGATTTGGAAAATTCCCAATTTTAAGAGCAGAGATCATTTTACCCATGTAGAAGATTGGTCCATGCTCCTCATTTGATCTTCTTGGAATATTTCTGTCTTGATCCATTGCATACCAGATCACCAACTGCCAATACCTCTGATAAGGTATATATGTAAGTTTCTTATACCTTATTTTCCCTTCTATTGCCTTCTGATTCCTCTCAAAAGTATTCTTCATATCTTCCTATAGAATAGAAGCATAGTCATAATGCCTATTTTTCACTAACCCATGAAAGATCTGCAGAATCTGCCTTGAGCCTTGATCTAGTGAACTGTTCTTCCCAGATAGACACTTGTTGATTATATTGAAGAAACATGCCCAGATTGGTGGCAATTTGTTTCTTCTGAATAAGCTTAGAGTCTTCAACTCTTCTTTATACCATAATCTTCTAACTTCGGCTATTAATTCCTCTGTCAGTGGAGAATCTTTAAAATCTGATCTCCCTGTAAATCATCCTTTTCTGGTAGCCTCAGCATTGTTCTCATAAACTGTATATTCAAAGTTACAGTGACTACCCCTATTTCAGATACAAAATTGTTCTTATGTGCCAACCTAATCAGGTGATTTGCGGAATTAATATGATTAGGTTTAGCAGAAGATTTACCTTTTGGCGCATTGTTCTTTTTAGCATTTGATGTGTAGGAAGATGATTTTAGCACATCTTTCTTTGGAATTGTTGCGCCTTTGACCCTCCATTCCATCTTCACCTTTTTGAAGACTAGAACTTCTTTAGGTTTGGAAGTATTACCCGTAGGCACATTTGGTTTGTTATCTGATTTATCAAGCAGAGTATTATAGAAGAGATTTTTTGAACGAATCTGATCTTTTGAGAAATCAGGTGATATATTAATTTTTTAGAAGAAGTGTTTTTAAAACTCGAACTTGAAGCAATTTTAAAAGAGCATTCAGAATCATTTGAATCAACAAATGGAGTCTGAAAGATAATATCAGGACTAACCTGCTTTGAGACATCAAATTTAAAAATGACGTCTTCAAGTTCTTTAACTTTGTTTATCAAAACATTTTTCTCTTTAAAAATTTGATCAAATTTCTTTTGGAGATCAGATTTGATCAATTGATCCTTCATAATATCAGTTGATAAACCAGATAATCTTTTGGTAAGATTAAGAATCGCATCTTCAAAATATTTGCGTTCCGATTCAAAATCTTTTTCCAAGAATTTTCTTTTATCAGTTATCTCTTTGAAAGTTTCCATATTTTTCTTTTTAAGGGCTGTTGATCCAAACCCTCAGTGATTTGATAATGACCCTCTCTTTTATACTTAGTGAAAATTGTAAGTAAACAATATGTATAAGAGTTTCACTATCGCTGATAAGTACTATGATCTTACAGTACCGCTGATAGGAACTCTCACTCTTTAGATTAAACATTCAGTGAAACTGTTCACCATAATACTCTGAGTCTGTTCAGTACTTATGGTGATCGCTGATAAGTTAGTTGTTAACTTATGATCCCTGAAGACAAGTTTCACGTTAACATAGGTTCTACGCTGAAGTCGAAGATCAAGCTCAAGAACTAGCGACAACTCTCCTAATGAACTGATGCGGATCAGCGAAGACTCAGATTTGTCCACTCAACGTGAAGTATCAAGTACAAGACTTTAGCTATCACTGAACTCTATCATTCGCTGATATAGAATGATAGATCGCTGAATCAACGAAAAGCTGATCATGAAGTCCTCCGTACAAAGTACTTTTTGTCTTATCCACCCTTGCACGTCTCTGTACGATATGTCAGAAAAGAACCTCCTTATTGTCTGAAATCGTACAACCACTCTGATACTACACTGTTCAAACATGCGGCTACTATGGTTGTCAACAAAGGTCAATAACATGCAACCAATCAGCTGCTGCCACGTGTAAAGTGTAAACTGCAATGCATTAAATGCATGCAGTATATAAGAAGATGAACTCACTTCATTTTGAAGTAACTTGCTAACTCTGGACAAGTTCATCCTTCTTATCTTGAGATAGGTTATTATCAGTAATTTCCTTCCCTTTCTTAGTGCAAGAAACTTAGTGTTCCAACTTGTTTAGATTTAGGTTTATCCTTAATCTTGTTTCCGCAACAAGTTGTAAATTGTTAATGATTTATCAATAAACAATTTAGAAAAGTAAAAGCTGTGTGTTTGTATTCAACCCCCCCCCCCCCCCTTTCTTCAAACTTGTATAGCCCTTCGGGACCAACAAGTGGTATCAGAGCGGATTTGTTTAATCTCATAAACAAGATCTAATCTATACTAAAATCTCTCTTCCCTGCTATTTCTGAAAATGGCTACCAACACAAACACAAATTATATCGACAATGGTTCTCTTGCAAAACCCCCTAGATTCTCCAGAGATAATTTTAATCTATGGAAAAATAGGATTACTCTCTTCCTAAAAGGTGTAGACCCTACTATGCCTTATTATCTTGAAAACGGCCCATTTATTCATGTAAGAATTGATGCCGCAGTACCAGCCGCTGAGAATAGACCTGCTATTCCAGAAAGGCTGGTACCCAAAGAAGTTCATACGTGGACAGACGAAGAAAAGAAGAAAGTGGCTATCGACACCAAAGCCAGATCCATACTATCCATGGCTCTTCCTGACGAAGTCTACCATTCCGTCATGAACCTGAAATCCTCAAAAGCCATGTGGGACACAATATGTGTTCAGTATGAAGGTACTGCTGAAATCTAGGACTCTCGAAAGATCAACCTGGTAAGACAGTATGAAAGTTTCATTTGTGGTAAGAATGAGACTCTCTCTGAAGTTCACCAACGTTTTAATTGCTTAATAATAGATCTGAAAACTGTTGGTAAGGAATATTCTAACTTTAAAGTGCTGACAAAGTTTCTAGAATGTTTACCGGAAAGCTGGGACAGTTATTCTATGTGTCTCAAGCTGTCAAAGGATCTAAGATCAATGACCCTTGCTAACGTATATGGCACGATGCTGAATCATGAGCAATCAAGCCATCTTAAGAAGAATCTTGTAAAAGATTCCAAAAGCACCCCTGTTGCTTTAATCTCAGAGGAACCCTCTACTCAGCGACCCTCGGTCACTATCACTGAGTTAGAGAGTAACACTGAAAGATTACCAGACTCTGACTCTTCAGATGATGATGAATCTTTGGCTCTCCTAACTAAAAGATTCAGGAGATTCGCCAAAAAGAAAATGTTCAGAAAGAACAAACCCCTTTCTATAACTGATAAGCCAAGATCATTAACTCCTGTTGATAAGGCTACTGCTACTTGTTTTAACTGCAAAAAGACTGGACATTTCGCTAACGAGTGCAGGTCTAAGAAAGTATCGAGAAACTCAGCGTTTCCCAATAAATCCTTTATTCCCAGGAATAAAGATGACAAATATGCTAAGCTGAAAGAAAAACTTCAAGAAGAAAGGCAAAGGCCTGATGGTTTACGATTGGGTTGCCTCTGAAGAAGAATCATCATCTGACTCTGAAGATGATGAAGCCAATCTCTGTCTTATGGCAAAGATTGAAGATGAGGAAGAAAGTTCAGACATTCCCTCTACTTCAACCTCTGCAATTCAGGTATCACCTTCCTTCTTTACAAATATTGCAAATATTGATGAAGCTGATATTCTCCGTAAAATCGATCTCTTTACTAGAAGTTTATATGAAGCCATGAATGGCAAAACTATAGTTGAAAACCAAAACCTTGATCTCGTTGAACAGCTTAAAAACTGTCACCTTCAAATACAAAAGCTTTCTAAAATTGAAGAAGATTTTAAAGATCAAGTGCATTTAAATCACCTAGTCAAAATCGAACGAGCAGAAGCTATAGCTGCATTAAAAGCTGAAAAAGCTACTGTTGAAGGATGGTGTAATTCTTCAACAAAGATCACTGAGATAATTAAGTCTCAGATACCCCTGAGTGATAAACGTGGTCTCGGTTACAAATATGAAACTCAAGAATCAACCACTGATCGTTCCATGCTCTTATTTGGAACTTTCGTATCCTCAATCGCTGATACTTCATCCTCTCAGTGTTCTTCGTCCAGACCAACTATACCTGAGGAAATTTCTACCTCTTCAAAAGGTAAAGAGAAAATGGTTTATCCAAAACCTACCTCTGTCTTTAAAGATAAAGGTAAAGGAATTGCTTTTAACCAAAATCCTCAGAAGGGTACTTTAGTACCAAAGCTTAATGCTTCTAAAGCTTTAGTAATTTATTCCTCTAGATCAAGGAATCAGATCTCTGGATCTACTCAGCCTGGGTCTATTCAGCGATCTACTCCTAGACTCAGAGTAGATGTCCTTGGTAAGAAATCTGAAGAACTAAACGTTCCTCCCATTTCAAAAGCCAAAATCTTATTTGGTGCTGGTCCTTTAAATTCTAAATCAAAAGCTCAGCATTCAAATGGTCCTATAACTACTTTTAGTTATAGGATATGTTATCACTGTGGACTTACTGATCATATTGCCAGTAAGTGTCCCTCAGCCACCAAAGCTGAAAAGATAGCTAAGGTGAAGAGTGCCCCCAAGGCAAAGAAGACCACTAAGGTTAAGAAATTAACCAAAGTGAAGACTGACAAAGTTGAATCTTCAAATGCTGCGAAGATTGATGAACCTTCCATTCCAACTACTTCCACTCACAAACGTGTACACATGGTTAAGTGGGTACCCAATAAAAACTAATCTTCCTTTGTAATGCAAGTTAAGAAGGGTATCTGGTATCTCGATAGCGGATGTTCTTGACACATGACTGGAAAGAAAAGCCTGCTCGCTGAATACAAGGAAGAGAAGGGTCCCTCTGTGACTTTCGGTGGAAATGGAAAAGGACATACCCAAGGGTTTGGTGTACTCTCTAATGGTACAACCACCTTCAGAAGAGTCGCATATGTTGAAGGGCTGAAGCATAATCTGTTAAGCATCAGTCAGCTTTGCGACAAGGATAACAAGGTAATCTTTACCAAGGAATCCTACTTTGTCACTGACAAAAAGGAGAAGATAGCTCTCAGCGGTTATCGCTTGGAAAATGTTTATGTAATAAACATGGACTCAACAACCACTGAGAACTCCTATTTCTTCTCAAAAGCCTCATCTGATGTCAACTGGCTATGGCATAAGAGACTCTCTCATCTGAATTTCAAGACACTGAACACCCTTTCTTCAAAAGAGTTAGTCACTGGTCTACCTCAACACTCATACGCCAAAGAGTCTTTATGTTCAACGTGTGAAAAAGGGAAGCAGACCAAATCAAGCTTTAAGTCAAAGCAAGTCTCCTCAGTGTCATCTCCTCTATAACTACTCCATATGGATTTGTTTGGCCCTGTTAACAAACAATCCATCGCTGGAAAGAAATATACACTGGTCATAGTTGGTGAATTCTCTCGTTATACATAGGTTATGTTTCTCCGTTCCAAGAGTGACACCCCTGAAGAACTCATCACCTTTGTTTGGAAGATGGAAACCCTGAACAATTTGACCGTTCGCTCAATAAGGAGTGATCATGGGACTGAATTCAAAAACAGTTATCTTGATTCCTTCTTTGAGAGTAAGGGTATTTCTCACAACTTTTCTTCAGTGAGAACACCGCAACAAAATGGAGTCGCTGAAAGAAGAAATGGAACAATTATTGAAGCTGCACGCTCAATGCTCAGCGATTCTCACCTACCTACTCAGTTTTGGGCAGAAGCTGTCAACACCGCATGTTTTACGCAAAACAGGTCGCTGATAGTCAAAAGAATCAATAAAACAGCCTATGAACTTTTTCATGGGAGAAAGCCTTCAATCAACTTTCTTCACATCTTTGGATGTCAGTGTTTCATACTGAACAACAGAGATGCCCTTGGATAGTTTGATCCTAAGGCTGATGATGGAATCTTTCTTGGATACTCCTCAGTCTCCAAAGCCTTCAGAGTCTTCAATCGAAGAAGAGAAACTCTTGAAGAAACAATTCACGTCACGTTTGACGAATCCCGTTCAGCGAACTCTAAACCGTCCACTAATACTAAAGAACTGAATCAATGGATGTTTTCTCATCTTGGTGATTCAGAAGATATTCCCACTCCTCGTGCTCATACAGTTAAAGATGATGGTCCTACTATCATTCCAAATATGCATAATAGTGAAGTTGAAACATCATGGGTCTCAGCTGTTCCTATAAACACAATACCTGCTTCTGAACCCAATGTCTCAGTGTTAGCTTCAATCTTCCTAATCATAGAAATACTTAGAAGTAGTGAAAAATAGGCTAAGTATAGAAAAGCCTCTCACAGAGGCTCTGCCACTTCTTCCAGAAGATCAAGTCCAGAAAGCCACAGAAGCTACAGAGGTAATCACAGAACCTCTGTAGTGCGCAAGAAGAAGATCAACTCGGAAACAAGTGGACTGCTCCACAGAAGGTCAGACCATAGAACCTCTGTAATGCCTTACAGAGCCTCTGTGGTCTGCTATGAAGACTTGGAAGATATTACTGGATACGTTCATCAACTTGCATGGAAAAGTACTGTCAAAACACGTGTCAAGCTCTGAGTGGACTCAATAGGGCATGGTACAAAATAGACGTCTGCGCCATTTAATGCATTTACCAATAGTACATCTGCTCTATTAAATGCGCATGGCTCAAACAACTGTTCACACCATCCAGTTCACTATTCATGCCGTAAAAGGAACAGTGACCTACTTCATAGTCTTCTAAGAGTAGTATAAAAGGAAGTCTCATGTTGAGATCTTCCTAAGAACGAATACACAAGGAATCACTAATACTCTCAAACTTTATTGTCAAATATCTGAGTGTTATATTCTCACACACACCAACAGTTCTTAATCTGTTCTTCGTGTTCTTATTATATATTGAATAACAGTAACTGTTCAAGAAATCCTTTTTATTCCTTACTGTTTTCTTTATATATGTGCGTTCTAACATCTATCAAACATATCTGTTAGTTTAAATACGCTTCCGCATTAAACTCTAAATTCAACTAATAGACTGTTAATCTTGATTAAGTGTATCTGGGTTCCAACAATTGGTATCAGAGACTCTCTTGATTTTCAATATCAAGTGATCCACTTATCAAGATTCGTGATAGATATTATTGTGTCTGGAAACTGCTTAAACTCAGAAAATCTTCAAGTTCATCGAAGTAACTCTTTAGTCATACCTTCTTTCTAAAATCTTCAAAAATGACAAATACAAATAATTTTTTTACTACTGGTTCTCTCACTAAACCTCCTAGTCTCCTTCGAGATGAGTATCCTCAGTGGAAAATAAGAATGGTCCATTTTTTCGAGGGCACTGAAAAAAATCTAGTACAATATCTGTACAATCCTCCTCCTATTCCCATGACAGTAGTACCTCGTATACCTGCTACTGCTGAATCTGCCGAAATCCCCGAACATCAAAAACCAAAGCCAAAAGGGGAGTGGTCAACCGAAGATAAAGCAGAAGATGAAGTTGCTCAGAAAACCAAGAGGACATTGATTATGGCAATACCCAACGAACTCTTTCAATCCTTGGATTCATGTGAAACAGCGCATGATCTGTGGAAAGAACTGGAAAGACAGTTGGAAGGAGGTGCTAAAACACAAAAAAACCGAAGAGCACAGTACATCAATGAATATCATGCATTCAGAGCCTCTTCAACAGAATCTCTGCAAACAACATACGACAGATTCAACTCTCTAATCAACAAGTGCAGAAAATCAGGCATTGACAGAACTTCTGAAGAAAACAATGTCATGTTTTTAAAAAGTCTAAATGAAGAATGGCTCCAGCTGTCTATGTCCCTACAGACAAATCAGGATCTAGACACCTGGACTCTCTCTGATCTTTACGGAACATTAGCCGCACAAGAACCTCAGATAGCACAGGCTAAAACACTAACCATTGTACCATATGCATTGGTTAGTAAAACTAAAGAAGATGCACAGAGACCAAGAAATGAAAAAGCCACAGAGGAGAAGAAGAAGGAGAAGAAGAAGATGGTTATAATTGACAGTGAAGAAGAAGAGCAAGCAGAAAAAGAAATAACTCTTGCGTCACTAGCTAAATCTTTAGCTCTATTGACAAAAGAGTTCAGAGGAAACAGAAGAGGTTCCGGAAATGAAAGATATGATAGAGAAAACAGAAGAGATGACAGAAGAGAAGAAGAATCGAGTGGCCGACAGAGGTCAAGCGAAAGACATTACAGAGGAAATGACCGACAGAGGTCAGATGACTCGGTAAGCCACACGCAGCAAGAATGCTACAAATGCGGCAAACCTGGTCACTATGCAAATGAATGTAGATCAGAGAAAGGCGGAGACCTACAGAAGTCCAATGATCGAACAGGAAACACTCCTCAAGGATGCTTTAACTGCGGCAAACCAGGCCATTTTGCGAATGAATGCAGAAGCAGATCAAATCGCCCACAGAGGGACTCTGCTTTCTACAAAAAGAAAGCCGAGTATTATGCTCAAAAATCCTTAATGGCAAAAGGACATTCTGAGGAGAACACAGAAGACTTCCAGTCAGACTCTACTTCTGACGATGAACATACCGCCAATGCCCTCTTCTGTGGCATGGCAGAAGTCGACTCCTGCACTAACTCTGAGGTATCTACTTCAAATTCAAACTTTTGTATTACCTCTATAGATGATAATACACCTAGAATTAACATTGAACTAATTGAACTGAAAGAGATAAATCAAAGTATTCAGAAAAGACTCACTTTCAATGAGAGAGAAGTACGGCTTCTCACTCAAGAAAAAGCAAAGATTTTTTAGGAAAAAGAGAGAATAGAAAAGAAATGGAACAAAACTCTAGATCCTTTAAAAAACAAATTTCTGAATTAACCCAGACTTTAAAAGATAAAACAAAAGAACTTTCAGTTTCAAGGAGCGAAACTACTGACATAAGAGCTCTTAAAGAATACTTTCAAAGAGAAAGAGAGGTATTATGGCAAGATTTACTCAGAAGAGAGGTTTTACTTAAAAACTATAAAGATGCACAGAAAGTTTATGAAAAAGTAAACTCACAAATAGCGAGACGAGGTATAGGGTATGATGATATCACCCTAGGTATTGAAGGCAAAAGAAACAAACCTCTGTCCTCTTTATTTGTAATTGGAAAAACAAACAAACCAGATTTTCCAAATCTAATCTCTGTAAGCAAAAGGGCGAAAATCTCTGTGGATCCTTATTTGAAGAAACATAAGAAGATGATTAACGTGTGGTTTGAAAACACAGACTCATCATCTTCAACCTCTGTCAATAAAGGTATCAAACCAAAGAAATATCTGAAAACACAAGATCAGATTGGTATCTTCAAGTTTGGTAAACCGGAGACCCAAACACAGGTTGCTTTTGTCTGTTTGATAAACGTCGAAAAAAATTTATCAGCAGAAGCTCCTGAGTTTAAACCCATTTTTTCAGAAGAAAACTTTAAAATTTTAATCGAAAAAGAAATTTTGGAAATATGGAAATCAAGCGTTTTAGAAAAATTCTGTACATCTTCTATAGATAAAACTCTCGCTGAAGAAATCTTATTAGAAACCTCTGCAATCTATGAAAACTATTCTACAGAGGAAGAAAGCTTGTATGATGCATGTTTGGAAAATTCAACCTCTATTGAAAGAATTGACTCAACCTCTGTAAACGAGGACGACTCATCTTCTGACGATTCAGAGACAGATGTTACATCTGGGATAACTCTCTATGACACAGAGGAAGTTAAATACTCCTCTGAAGTTCCTCACAGAACTATTTCTCCAAAAGAGAAACTCACAGAGATTCCAATCTGCCAAGATTTTCTAAATTTGAATCTACATATCAAAACCTCTGCTGAGCTTCAAATGTTACAAAAGACCTCTATTAATCCTATAAGTTCTAGATTTTCAAAACCCAAGGTTAATAAATCTTTTTCTTCTGTGACAGTGATAAATGAAGTTCACCACAGAAGAACCCCACAGAAGGCAGGTCCTAAATAGAGCTTTTGCAAACAACATTCGAGTATTCATAGATCTTCTAGTAATAGGAAATCTAATGTAAAGAAAGAATGTAATGCCTCTGTGGCTGAGTTCAAAAAGTTCAATGAAAAGTTCAAGCAAATTACATCTCATATTCAATACTGTCGTTGTTTTGATCTTATGTCTAAACTTAATAATCATTTTTCAAATCAAGACTGTCTACTCTCTACGCCAATTCAAAAGTCAAATCCCACAAAGAAACAATCTGACTTTTTTGCAGAAAACAAAATGTATTTCAAGAATGCCAAAGCAAACTTGAAAAACTCTAACAATATTGGACCCATATGGATATGGGTACCTAAATCTCTGTGATTGTCCTGCAGAAGAAGTATGTGCCAATCTGGTATCTAGACTCCGGATGCTCAAGGCACATGACTGGTGACAGAAGTGCACTATCCACGTACAAAGAAACACAAGATGGTGGATTTGTGACTTTTGGAGACAACAAGAAAGGACACATAAAAGGCTATGGAGTCATAAGGAAAGAAGACGTTTCAGTATACAAAGTTGCATATGTGGATGGCCTTAAGCACAACCTACTCAGTGTAAGTCAACTTTGTGATACAGGATTCAATGTGTTGTTCAAAAGAACCTTCTGCTCTCTACAAAGTGAAGAAACAAGTATGGAACTTCTGCGAGCTGAAAGAATAGGCGATCTATATATAATGAATTTCAACTCAAAGAACAAAGACAAAGTTTGCCTTGTTGCCTGCAAAAGTGAAGAAGCCTGGTATGGCACAACAAGTTCTGTCACTTGAATTTTCACACATTGGAAAAACTGGTCAAACTTGATCTAGTTAAAGGTTTGCCAAATGTTAAATTCAATAAGGATCATTTATGTTCTGCCTGTGAAATGGGAAAACTCAGAAGAGCTTCCCACAAAGGCAAAACAGATGTGTCTTGCACCCGGCCTCTGTACATGCTTCATGTCGACCTCTGCGGTCCCATTGCAATACAGAGCCTAGGTGGCAAGAAATACATACTTGTCCTAATTGATGAGTATTCACGTTTCACATGGGTTGAATTCGTAAGAAAGAAATCAGATGTTCCAAATGTATTGATAAATCTAATGAAAAGAATCCAAGTTCTTTATGATTGCAGAATACAGAAGTTAAGAAGTGACAATGGCACAGAATTTAAAAACTTTGTCATTGAAGCCTATCTTTCACAAGAAGGAATATCACAGAACTTCTCTGCAGCTCGCACTCCACAACAGAACGGTGTTGTCGAAAGAAAGAATCGAACACTTGTGGAAGCCGCAAGAAATATGATGTCAGCATGCGGATTATCAATGAACTTTTGGGCAGAAGCAATTTCAACTGTGTGTTATACTCAAAATCGATCAACCATTGTGAAAAGACACATCAAGACGCCTTACGAATTGCTTAACAAAAGGCGGCCAAATATCAAATTTTTTCATATATTCGGATGCAAATGCTTTGTCTTAAATGACAGAGATTCAAGAGGAAAGTTTGATGTAAAAGCAGATGAAGGCAAATTCATTGGATACTCTGCCACTTCCAAAGCTTACAGAACATTCCTTACAAAGTCTCACAAGATTGTAGAAAGCATCAATGTTTCTTTTGATGATTCATTCCAAATGACTTCTGAACAAATCAGTTCAGAACTCGGAATTAAAGGGAAATCCTCTGTCATCTCACAAGCAAAAGAAGACTTGGATCTATTTTTAGAGATGCTCCACGAAAACATTGATCCTTCTGTTGGAACAATCAGGGTTTCTGAAGAACCATCCTCTGTCGGACAAAATCCTACAGGTTTGTCTCTAACTGGTCCTAATAATGCTTCATCTTCTTCTGTAAATACTACAGATGCAATTGCCGAAGCAGAAGAAAGTGCAGAAGATGAAACATCAAGGAAAACGACCACAGAAGCTGCACAAACCACAGAAGAACCAATTACAGAGGAAATCGAGGACCAAGACTATACGTCCTCAGAGGAACAAACTCCACCACCACTCATACCAATCATTCCACAAACGGTAGAATCAACTACCAAGGCACGAAGAACAACAGAGGCTACACATGAAGAAACACAAGAAGTCTCTAAAGAAAGTCTGAATGACATTGATGATCATCTTCCACGCACAACTCAATGGACAAAAAGCCATCCTCCAAGCCAAATAATCGGAGAACCTTCTGACGCAGTAAAAACAAGGTCTGCCACTGCTAACTTTTGTTTCTTTACAAATTTTATTAGTGTGATAGAACCAAAGAAGATTTCTGAAGCCCTAGATGACCCAAACTGGGTAGACGCCATGCAAGAAGAACTTTTGCAATTTGAGCGTAACAGAGTATGGACTCTAGTACCTCTGCCAAGAGGAAAACAGGCCATTGGGACTAAATGGGTCTACAGAAACAAGAAGGATGAAGATGGAGTGGTCATCAGAAACAAAGCAAGATTAGTAGCAAAGGGATATAGACAAGAAGAAGGCATAGACTACGATGAAACTTTTTCCCCTGTCGCACGGCTCGAAGCAATAAGAATATTCTTAGCCTTCGCAGCCCACAGAGGTTTTAAAGTCTATCAGATGGACGTAAAATCAGCTTTTCTCAACGGTGAAATCCAAGAAGAGGTCTACGTTAATCAGCCACCAGGATTTGAAAGCTCAAAGTTTCCAAGGCATGTATACTACCTTGAAAAAGCTCTATATGGACTGAAACAGGCTCCACGAGCATGGTATGAACGACTTTCTACCTTTCTTCTAGTCAATGGTTACAACAGAGGTACAACAGATACTACCTTATTCTATAAACGCAAAAGTAGTGAGATAATGCTTGTACAAATATACGTAGATGACATAATTTTTGGGTCTACTAATTCAGAAGAGTGTAAAAGATTTGAAAAACTCATGCAGAGTGAGTTTGAAATGAGTATGATGGGAGAATTAACTTTCTTCCTCGGACTCCAAGTCAAACAATCATCAGAGGGAATTTTTATAAATCAAGCTAAATATGTCTCTGACATTCTTTCCAAGTATAGCTTCTCTGATACCTCTGCAATGAAAACTCCAATGGCCACTGGAAACAAGTTATTCTTAGATTCAGATGGCATCTCTGTAGAATGCACTCTCTACAGAGGCATGATTGGATCTCTGTTATACTTAACAGCAAGCAGACCTGACATTATGCATGCCACATGTCTCAGTGCACGCTATCAAGCTAATCCAAAGAAATCACATTATGATGCCGTAAAGAGAATCTTTAGATACCTAAAAGGGACCAAAAATCTTGGTCTCTGGTATCCACAGAACTCTGGTTTTGGTCTTAAAGCTTATACAGATTCAGACTATGGAGGATGCATGCTCGACAGAAAGAGTACCTCTGGGAGTTGTCAATTCCTAGGTGGTAAACTAGTCAGTTGGACCTCCAAGAAGCAGAATTGTGTTTCCACATCCACTGCAGAAGCTGAATACGTTGATGCCGCTAGCTGTTGTTCTCAGGTTCTATGGATGAAGACTCAGCTAAAAGACTACGGCCACATTCTGTTCAAAATACCCATCTTCTGCGATTCCAAAAGTGCTATTGCTATCTCTGCCAACCCTGTGCAACACTCAAAAACCAAGCATATCGATATAAGGTATCACTTCTTGAAACATCATGTTGAATACGGTACAATCGAAATGCATTTTGTGCCCACAGAATATCAACTCGCTGACTTATTCACCAAAGCACTAGACGAGAAAAGATTCAACTTCTTGGTGGGTAAGATAGGAATGATTAACATGGTGTGAAAATCCTCAGTAAGTATAGTTTTATCTTCTGTAAATAATAAGTAAATACATTGCTTAAATTATTGTTTTGAAAGATTCTACTTCTATATGTAAATTCTTAAAACCTTCAATAGTTCTTGAAACTACAGAACTTCTGTAAGGTCTGCTCAGAACCTCTGACAACCTTCACAGAACCTCTGATAGACTTGACCTATGTACTATGCAAAACTTATCATATTCTGATCCAAGCCTAGATCAAGGGGGAGCAAAAGGAAAATTCTTGATCTACAGAAGTGATCAGATCAAGGGGGAGCAAAAGGAAAATTCTTGATCTACAGAAGTGATTAGATCAAGGGGGAGCAAAAGGGGCCCTCAAATGATCTACAGAGATAAATCTTTCAAATGAAAGCCAAAGAAGAATGTCGATAATTTTCCATCGACAGAAGTAAGACAAAACTGCCGAGAACAGAAGAACCAAAAGGTATGTCTCTCGCACGAAAGGTTTTTAGAAAACAGTTTTCTAGGACAAGAATTGTCAAATATGTCCTAAATATACTGTGAATAACATTTCAAAAATCAAAAGTTCAAAAGGTTTAACAAAATTCGAAATAGTAGAAATTTAAGGTCATAGAGCTTCTGCTGAGCTCAACAGAGCTTCTGCAGGAAATATGCTCTGTGATCATAAATTAACCCTCTGTCGATCTTTTGGAATGTTATCTCGAACAAAACGTTTATCAAAATAGTTTTCTCGGACACCAACCTTCAAGAATGTGCGAAAAACATCTCTTAACACAGATCAAAAATTGGGTGATCAGAAAGTTAATAGAATTCAAGTTATAAGATGTTTTCTCTCATAGAGCTTCTGCAAGTTCCATCAGAGCTACAAAACCTCTGTGAGTAAAATTTCTTGACAAAATCCTATTGATCTTCTCCAATATCTTTACAAACGTTTTCGTTTAAAGAAGAACCTTCAGCAATGATAACAATGAGATATATGAGAAAAGGGTTAAACTTCAAAATTTTCAACATCACAGAGCTTCTGTAAACTAACAAAGACTCTGCTATTTTGTTAATTTGGGCATTTCTGTAACAATCACGGTTACTTTTACTGAGAGTGAAACTCATATGGCTAAGAACAACTCCACGCGCCTAGCATTAATGGGTCGCGTACGACGTCCTGTCATCTTCTGACATGGCCTACGTGTCCCATTTTCATTGGGCAAACATGGAACGTTTTTTTTCTGGTAAGTTGAACCCGCCGCTCAAACTCGAGTGCGGATTCCAAACTTTAATCCATTGCCATATATTTTACCCTTTCGAAGTCTACCGTTTTACCATCCTATAAAAACAAACCTTACCCTCTCATAAAACTTTTTACAAACTCTCATCTTCTTCTCCGGCGATACCCTGCAAAACACTTGCAAATGGCTTCATCTTCTCGAGCTACATCCTCTGAACTCTCTCCGGCGAACTCAACGGAAAACTCCCCTGCTCATTCAGAACATTCTGAAAACCCCAGCCTTGCAAGAGATATTGAACAACAAGATTCCGGGGACTCCGCAGACTTTGCTCCGACGACACACTTGCAAAACTTCATAGCTAAGGATCATTTCGAAGCCACTCTTCCTATCAAATCCAACAACTGCTATTTGGTCCCCTCACCCACTACTTTCGGCGAAGCCCATGCCATGCTTCTGAACATCATGGAAAACCATGTCCTCTTCCCTCTACTATCAAGAACCCCTAACAAAATTCCAGTCCGTTATTTGAACCAATTTTGGCAAAGCTGCCGATTTGATAAAGACGATTCTCTTATCAAAGGGTACATTTCAAGACCTGATAAATCTGAGCATCTTGAAATCAAGTTCAACAGAACAATGTTCTCACTTGAATTCAACCTACCAACAAGGGGTCTTCTGGGATTGAAAAGTTATGCAGAGCAACCAACAGACGAAGAGCTCTGTCGATTCGTGGAAATGCTTGGGTACAACACCCAACTACGGAAGAGAAATGACTTCCGCAGAGGCCGATTACCACCTCTGTGGAACACCTTGTTCTCTATTCTTAACAGATGCCTGACAGGAAAGATAGGGAGTATTGACCAGAGCTCACATCAAATCTTGAGCATCATGTATGGGGTTTACTATGATCTTCCACTAGATTATGCGACCATAATGATGCAAGAGATCGTAAACACCATCGACAGAAAGAACAACTCGAAAAGGGTCAAAGAGAACGATCCCCACTTTCTACCACCTCTGCAATTCCAAAGAATATTGGGAGTACTGTTCGAACCTCTGCTGCTAATCCAAAATTGGCCAATGGAAGGGCCAACTCCCAAACAGTTCCCGATGAACAAAAATACCCCCACTGATCATGCTGATGGCTACTCACACTGCAGACCTCTGTCAAAGAAACTTCTGCGCTACGCATCGAACAAATCCCTTCAGAAAGAGTATATACGCGATCATAGAACTCCAAAACCGAGTCCTATGACACCCCCGCGTTTAGGTGTACCCCTAGGAACAATGATAGCAAAACCTCTTTCCACTCAAGCAGAAAAGGATCACAAGTTAGCAAAACACATGGCTATTCAACTCAGCTTCATAGCCAAACGCGCAGAAATAATGGGAAAGAAATCTTCAGCAAAGATGTCTGCTTCTACTCCAAAAGCTAAGAAGAGAAAAACTGCAGAAGGCACATCAACTAGCACTGCAGAAGATAGACCTTCACCTCCCCATGCCACAGAGATTGGCTCCTCTGCTCCTCCCCTTTTCACAAAACAGAAAAAGAAAAGATCCAAATCAACAGAGGAAGGGGCACCAAAACCAAAAAGGAGGAAAACCAAAAAGAAGCATGGTAAATCACTTAAAAAATTGGTTACCATTGCAGAAGAGGCAATCATAGAGGGTGAAACTGCAGAAGAAGAAGATGCAGAAATAGGAATGACAGAAGAAGGATATCAATCACCCTATCAATCTCCAGATAGATTTGCTCACCAGGGAGACCTGAATGATTTCCTACCGAACCCCGAAATTGCAAACACCCTTAATACAACAGGGTGGACGGCACAACCTCTCGACCACCACTCTCCAGAAGAACAAGATTTCTTCATTTCTGGCATTGACACACATCTACAAGAAGATGACACAACACCCAGAAATCAACCAGCCGAAACCCCTGTGATTTTACAAAACCCTTTCATTCAAGGATTGGACGTCCACAGAAGAAGTCCAAACCAAGCTTCAGAAGATACAGAACAAACCGAAGCTGAGTGGAATACAACTGAAGTTACAGAGGCAACGGTTGTAGAAGAAACCACAGAAACAGGGATAGAAATCTCAGAGGTAGATTCAGATGAAGAAGAGGCTATCTGGATACGAAAAGGTCTCTATCATCCTCATGTCATGAGCTTATACGGATCTCATCACATGTATGACTCCTTGCGCACAGAGCAAGGAACTTCCACAGAACCAGAAGAAGAAACAAGAAAAGATGCCGAAGTTTAAGAAGGCACACAACCAAACCCAACTCCTAGTGCAACCCACATTTCTAACTCCGCAGGTCTAGGTGCAGAAGGAGTTATTGAAAAAGAGCAGCACAGCTCGATCCTAACCCAACCCATCCAGCCAGAGGTTACTCTTTCAACCTCTGTGCCCAGAGAAACCGGGGAATCCATTCCTAGGGAGTCTCCTCAAAGAGACTCACCTAATGTTCGTGATCAATCGCCCCAGATCACACAAGAACACCCTACAGAGGAATTCGTTTCCTCTGTCACGCACACATTAAGGCCAAACCTTCTTTCAGAGAGAAGTAGTAAGCACAGAGACGAAGAGACTCTAGACAAGTCTCCTAGTCAACAGAAGGACATTCCAATACCCACCTCTGGAGTGGATTTGGACTCTGTTCTTCACAGAACTTCTGTAGAGAACGAAACTCAGGTTTCCTCTCGAGGATCAGAAGGAAATCCTTCCACCCCCATCGTACAAACAAGGGTGAACGAAGGTGTCCCAGGAACAGGGACTCACTCTGGAGACGAATGTGTTCCTCCAGAGGTTACACAAAGAACACAAGTATCAAGGGATGAGTTCCAAACCCTTGTCACCTCTGTGAACCAAACAATGAAAGGGTTACAAAGCTCTTTCAAATCCTTGGCAGAGACAACATCTACAGCTCTCTTGAATCTGAACACCAAAATGGACGATCTGTCCACAGAGGTGAAAACCGCCATCTCAGAGATGAAGTCTTCTGCAACAACCACTGCCAAAGAAACAGCCACTTCTGCTGCTCATCAATTCGGAACAACTGCAACTTCTGCGTTCAGGGACTCGGTCAAAGATTTCCTTGAACAATTGAATACGCAATCCAACAGAGCAGAGGGCATTACTCCTGCAGACTTACAGAATGCGTTATCACAAGTTCAAGCAGAGGCAATACGAACCACGACAATGATGCAGCCAAAAGACTATATGACCAGAGCACAGCTAACAGAGCTAGGACAAAACGTCATAAACCAGGTCACAGAAGTCATTGTCTCCTTCACAACTGCAAATGCCAACTATGTGAAGGACTTCAAGAAAAGTGTCGGCAAAATGCGTTTCAAGACAGAAGCAGAGCTTGCGACATTTATTGGTCTCTGCGATGATATATGTGAAAAATTGAAGGCAGCAGGAGCTGAATTGCCAAAGAAGCCCAACACTTCTTGCAGAGCAGAGGGTACTTCGGATAAGAGTCAGGATGATTCTGATGATGACCAACCTGGTCCATCAGATAATCATGAGGGGGAGAATTTAAGGGAGAAAGCTACGAGCAGAGGAATTCAATCTCCACCAATCGCAGCAGAACCAATCAGCCAAGCCCCTCAAGAACAAACCCAACAACAAACTCAAAGAACCACAGAGAATACACCCATCTCTGTGGATTCAACCTCTGAAGAACCCAACACTACAGAAGCAGATAAGCAAACCTCAGAGGCAACTACCACCCCTGAGGTAATTACTTTGGAAGAATCCGATCAAAGAACCACGGAGAAAACACCCACCTCTGTGGAAACACCCCAAACAATACCAAGAAGAAAGTCGATTGCCACCAAACCAAAAAGAGCAACGACCTCTGCCTCCCACATTCTGAAAAGAATGAACACAACAATGAATGATCGATTGACAAAGAGAGAAGAAGAAAGGAGAAAGTTCATCACAGCCTTCAAAATGACAAGAAATATTTCATCAATAGAAACTGAGCTCACAGAAGAAGTCACCAAACAACCTCCAACAGAGGTTACAGAGCAAGTCAAGCCAACAGAACCATCGCCACAAAAGTCCTCTAAGTCACAATCGTCAAAATCCACAGAGGCAACCTCCATCAAACCTACAGAAGTGCAAACCTCAAATCCCACAGAAGCAACAGGTTCTGCCACGACAACAAAAGATAAAGGCAAAGGGATACTGACAGAAGAGCCTAAGAAGAAGAAAACATTGTCAAAGCCAACAGAGAAACTGATGAAGAGTGCGTTTGACGCCTTTCAAACCCCAAAACCCGAAGAAGTTGACTGGGCACATGGATTGAAGCCTCTGTCAGAAATTCCTTTAACTGGTAGAGCTGAAGAAGTTGTTCAACAGATGGAGAGTCTCAGAAGACAAATTCCACGACCTGGTCCAACACATGAAGAAATGGAAGAAGTGGTATACAAATACCTCTACAAACAATCCTTTCAGACAAACTATCCAACAGATCATGTGACAGATCCAAGGATCAGAGAAGAATTTGAGAACATCTTCACGAGAACAAAGCCAAGAACCAAAGCAGATGTTTTCTCAATTCACAAGATCAAAAAGGTGATCTTCTGCCGATTCTCCTTCACAAGAACCTATCCAAGGGTCATGTACAATCTTTACAAAGTCAGAAGAGAGAACAATTCAGAATCTACCTTCGCTGATGCTGACTTAAGAAACATCAATCCATACGATCTACCTGACCTTCTGCAATGGACAAAGGACAACTACAACACAGAGGCAAACACCAGAGCCTATCAAGTATTGAGAAAAGCGATGAGGGAAAAGCTTCTGCTCTACAGCATGATAGATTTCCAGCTGGGAAAGGATCTCGGTCTCAAACATCTGGATCTACGACCACCAGAGGATCGCTGCCCACCAGACGCCATACCAAACCCAATCATCACAGAACCACGGTTTGGGTTAGTATTTCAAAACCCTCAAGGCGAAACTAAACTATTTGTATGCATGGACTGTCAGAAGTACGCAACAAATACTCTGAACAAGTTCAGAGCAAGCCTTGTGAAATACAGAGGTTCAAAGAAAATGGAAAAAGATGCTGCAGATACTATCATAAGAGAGATTGACGCAACAATTCGCCTAAGAGAACTCTGCATCAGATTCTACAAAGAGATCATAAAAGTTGGAAGAGACAACAGAAGGTACAATGATTTCAAAGATGCCAAAATCTGATTCTCAGACCTCCAATCTCTGCAAACAAAGTTAAAAGTTTATCTTTCATTGTACTCAAATGTAAAATGTCTCTGGCATATTTCTAAATGAAAGAAATTTCGAGGTATTGTTTAACCTCTGTCTTATCCAACTTAGCCTAACTAAACTCAAAGTCAAATTTTTATTTTTCACTACTTAGGGGGAGATTGTTAGCTTCAATCTTCCTAATCATAGAAATACTTAGAAGTAGTGAAAAATAGGCTAAGTATAGAAAAGCCTCTCACAGAGGCTCTGCCACTTCTTCCAGAAGATCAAGTCCACAGAAGCTACAGAGGTAATCACAGAACCTCTGTAGTGCGCAAGAAGAAGATCAACTCGGAAACAAGTGGACTGCTCCACAGAAGGTCAGACCATAGAACCTCTGTAATGCCTTACAGAGCCTCTGTGGTCTGCTATGAAGACTTGGAAGATATTACTGGATACGTTCATCAACTTGCATGGAAAAGTACTGTCAAAACACGTGTCAAGCTCTGAGTGGACTCAATAGGGCATGGTACAAAATAGACGTCTGCGCCATTTAATGCATTTACCAATAGTACATCTGCTCTATTAAATCCGCATGGCTCAAACAACTGTTCACACCATCCAGTTCACTATTCATGCCGTAAAAGGAACAGTGACCTACTTCATAGTCTTCTAAGAGTAGTATAAAAGGAAGTCTCATGTTGAGATCTTCCTAAGAACGAATACACAAGGAATCACTAATACTCTCAAACTTTATTGTCAAATATCTGAGTGTTATAGTCTCACACACACCAACAGTTCTTAATCTGTTCTTAGTGTTTTTATTATATATTGAATAACAGTAACTATTCAAGAAATCCTTTTTATTCCTTACTGTTTTCTTTATATATGTGCGTTCTAACATCTATCAAACATATCTGTTAGTTTAAATACGCTTCCGCATTAAACTCTAAATTCAACTAATAGACTGTTAATCTTGATTAAGTGTATCTGGGTTCCAACACTCAGACATTCCATCTACTTCTCAATCAGTGAATATAATGACAACTGCATCCATTCCTCTCTTGGCTGATACTCCAGACGTCGCTGAAGCCTCATCTTCAGTTCCTCCAGTTCAGGTTGAGTCAGCGTCTCACGCTCCGGCTCAGTGATGGACTGTAAATCACCCAATTGATCAAATTCTTGGTGATCCAAATGCTGGTATTCAGACTCGACGAAGTGCAGTTAATATTTGTTTATTTGTTAATTTTATTTCTCTAACTGAACCAAAAAAACTAGATGATGCCCTCAAATATCCAAACCGGGTCAGCGCCATGCAAGAAGAGCTGACTGAATTCGAAAGAAACAAAGTTTGGAAACTTGTTCGAAGACCAACTGACAAAACAGTGATAGGCACTAAATGGGTCTATCGAAACAAGTTGGACGAACATGGAACTGTACACAGGGATACACACAAGAGGAAGACATATATTATGACGAAACATTTGCTCTAGTAGCAAGACTAGAATCTATTCGTCTATTCTTAGCATATGCTGTACACAAAGACTTCAAAGTATATCAGATGGATGTTAAGTCAGCGTTTCTAAATGGAAAGCTAAATGAAGAAGTCTATGTGGAACAACCTCCAGGATTCTCAGATCCTAAGCGTCCAGGTTATGTTTATAAACTGGATAAGGCACTTTATAGCTTAAAGCAAGCTCCACGTGCATGGTATGACACTCTTTTTACTTATCTCCATATTGAACAATTTGAGCGAGGTAAAATCGACAAAACTATTTTTTGGGAAAGTAAAAGGTCATATCATTCTTGTTCAGATATATGTTGATGACATTATATTTGGCTCTACTAACCCTGATCTTTGTACTCGTTTCGCTGATAGAATGAAAGATGAGTATAAGATGAGCATGATGGGTGAACTAACATATTTCCTTGGTCTTCAGATAAAGAAAAATGAAAAAGGAACTTTCATTAATCAGGGAAAGTATGTTTAAGATATGCTGAAGAAATTCGACTTAACTGAAAGTTCAGCTATGAAAACCCCTACGGCACAACCGTTGACACTAGACAAGGATTTAAAAGGAGTTCCTGTTAATGTCACGTTGTACCGTGGGATGATCGGGTCTCTTTTGTATCTTACAGCTAGCCGACCCGATATTATGTATGCAACATGTTTGTGTGCACGATATCAACCTGAACCTAAGATATCTCATATGAAAGCTGTAAAGCGAATTTTTCGATACCTTAAGGGTACAGCGAATCTAGGTCTTTGGTATCCCAAAGACTCAGGATTCGATCTAATCGCCTATTCAGATAGTGATTTTGCAGGTTGCATAATGGATAGGAAAAGCACCACAGGAGGATGTCAGCTCCTGGGTGGAAAGCTGGTAAGTTGGACAAGTAAAAAGCAAAACTCAGTGTCCACCTCCACAGCTGAAGCTGAAGAACAGATGCTCTCTCACAAAAATAGACCTTCCTTGGCTCCTCAAAAGCTAAGTGAAGAGGAACAAGAAAAGAGAGATGAAATGATCAAGAGACTCGAAGATCAGCGAATCATTCTGAAGAGTGGTCAACTTCCTTCGGTTCCTCCAAATTTCAGAATTTCCCAAAAGGAATACCAGGAACACCTCAGAGCTGAATGCCTAATCGCTGAAAGAAAGGAAGCTGAAGAAAAAGACAGAGAATACGCCATCCAGCTTACTCAAAGATCAGTAAAAGACCCCAAGCTGAAAAGAGTTCCCATTGATGTTCAACGTCAGCTATGGGATGATGCTCAAAAGATCGTTAGAGAAAAGACTAACGTCTCTGATACGACTTTGGAATGGTCTAAAGAAATGCTGAACTATCGATCTAGACCATCCAAAATCATCAAAGTAAACATCAGAGGAAGATTGTACGCAGACGTTCCTGTTGTTGAAGTGGATGTCTACAGAGAAGACAAAACCAAGCAAACCTTCTATGCTGCTACCTTAAAAAAAGTTTGGTCTCTCTGAATGGTTAATCGACCTGGTTTCCTCTGCTGTGGATATTCCTCCCTCTAATCTTCTTCCTCCTCAACAAAGAAAAGTCTATGCTAAGGAAAAGAAAGTCTCAGACTCAGGTCCTCCTATACGGAATGAAACAGGTATTGGTTTCTCTCGTGCTGAAGTTCTTGGCCCTGATGCTGATCTCTCAGCGCTTGACACCTCTCTACCACCTATAGAAACTTTCATTCCTGGCACAATTGTAAGTGATCCTTATGGTATATTCTTTCTAGACTACGATGGAAACTATCACTTTCAACGTATCTCTGAGCTCCACATCGCTCCCATCGAACAACTCAGAGATCTCATATACTGGTGTGAAGTCAGACGCGACATCAAAGCTAGACACCTGAAGCCCTTGATTTTTAAAGCAACTATGAACAAAAAGAACCAAGGAGTAGATGTCCCTGACTGGATGATTCCCACATCAATGACCCTTGATGAACAACTCATTAAGGAAGAACCTTTTGACGGATAGGATCGCCTTGTAATTCTTTCTATCCTTATCTGTCTACATCTTTTGTACTTGTAACTTTATTCGCTGTACTTGTAATTTTTCCACTTCCCTCTGTAATCTTTACAAAGTTTAAAGAAAAATTTCAGCGAACGTACTTTACTCCATCAGTACAGAAAAGATCCCAGAAAACAATAAAAGGGACAAATATTTTATGAGTTATTTTTATCCTTATGTTTTCATTAAATAGCAATTTTCTCTTTTGCCATGTCATAATCAAATAGGGGAAGATTGTTGATCCAAACCCTCAGTGATTTGATAATGACCCTCTCTTTTATACTTAGTGAAAATTGTAAGTAAACAATATGTATCAGAGTTTCACTATCGCTGATAAGTACTATGATCTTACAGTACCGCTGATAGGAACTCTCAATCTTTAGATTAAACATTCAGTGAAACTGTTCACCATAATACTCTGAGTCTGTTCAGTACTTATGGTGATCGCTGATAAGTTAGTTGTTTACTTATGATCCCTGAAGACAAGTTTCACGTTAACATAGGTTCTACGCTGAAGTCGAAGATCAAGCTCAAGAACCAGCGACAAGTCTCCTAATGAACTGATGCGGATCATCGAAGACTCAGATTTGTCCACTCAACGTGAAGTATCAAGTACAAGACTTTAGCTATCGCTGAACTCTATCATTCGCTGATATAGAATGATAGATCGCTGAATCAACGAAAAGCTGATCATGAAGTCCTCCGTACAAAGTACTTTTTGTCTTATCCACCCTTGCACGTCTCCGTACGATATGTCAAAAAAGAACCTCCTTATTGTCTGAATTCGTACCACCACTCTGATACTACACTGTTCAAACATGCGGCTACTAAGGTTGTCAACAAAGGTCAATGACATGCAACCAATCAGCTGCTGCCACATGTAAAGTGTAAACTGCAATGCATTAAATGCATGCAATATTTAAGAAGATGAACTCACTTAATTTTGAAGTAACTTGCTAACTCTGGACAAGTTCATCCTTCTTATCTTGAGATAGGTTATTATCAGTAATTTCCTTCTCTTTCTTAGTGCAAGAAACTTAGTGTTCCAACTTGTTTAGATTTAGGTTTATCCTTAATCTTGTTTCCGCAACAAGCTGTAAATTGTTAATGATTTATCAATAAACAATTTAGAAAAGTAAAATCTGTGTGTTTGTATTCAACCCCCCCCCCCCCCCCTTCTACAAACTTGTATAGCCCTTCGGGACCAACAAGGGTTTTATTTTCCTTTTCAAAGAGATTTTTCTTTTCCGCAAAATCTATTCTTTCTTTTTTCAGAAGATTTTCTAAATCAGAGATTTTCACGGAAAGTTCAGAACTTTTAATCTCAAAAGATTTTCGTTCAGTTTCAAAATCGGCTCTTTCTTTTTCGAGCTTCTCTTTTTCAAGAAATAAAACTTTCTCAAAGTCAGAAACTTGTTTTGAAAGTTTTATACATTTCAGTTCAATTACTTCCTTTTCTTTAAGAACTTTCTTTGAAGAAAGAGACTCTCTTTCACGTTCAAAAAGCTTTTTCTTCAATTAAACATTTTCATCTTCCAACGTTGTTTTTTTCTCTTGGACTTCTTTTAATTGAGCTTGTAAATGTAAGTTCCAGTTCACTCTCTTTTCTTCCCTACTCTTCATATCAGCATTTTCACTTTGAAGAGTTGTTACTTTCTCGTGGAGTTTCTCGATTTGATCGTGCTGACTTGAGTTGTCTTTCTTTGCTTCAAAATCTGCAATATAAACTTCAAGATCAGTAATTCTTTTAGTAAGTTTAGCATTTGAAGAAGAAATGTCTAAATTTGTCTCTTCAGATTAGCATTTTCTTCCTCTTTATTTAACACAGGAGCTGAAGGATTTGAAGTATTAGATTTAAGAGTTTGCTTCAAACCTTCACTACTAGATTTAACAAAAGTTTGAGATATTGGAGATATTTCTGTTTTAAGAACTTGCTTCAAACTTTCATTATTAGATATAACAGAAATTTGTGATATTGGAGGTATTTGTGTTTTAATAGTTTGCTTCAAACCCATTTCTATTTTTTGTATTGCTAGAAGTTGATCTTTCAGAGAAACAATCAGAAAGTATTAAAAAATACTTAGAAAAAAAAATTCTGGATTTTTAAACTTCTCGCAACCAACTGCACTTCCACTTCTCGCAACACACAGTAAGGAACAGTAACTCCTCGCAATGAACTAGATACGAATTCCTGGAATTCGCAACAAACTTGATGAATAGTAACTTTCCACAACCTTCTATTTGCGAACTATGCACTTCTCGCAACTCACAGTATGCGAATTCTGAACTATTCGCAATCAGAGAATGCGAATTCTGAGTTTTTCGCAAGACAAATGATACGGATTATGAACTTGTTTAAGTTTCCAACTATTCTCAAATACAATGATGCGAATTCTGAACTTCTTTAAATTTCCAACTGTCCTCAAATACAATGATGCGAATTCTGAACTTCTCGCAAGTAACAAGATACGAATTCAGAAACCAACCAACAATTTGCAACCCATTGAGTGCGAATTTTATAAAGATTTGGAGAACAATACGAATTCTACAACTTGCGAGTTCTTGAGGATGATGCTTGCGAGTTCTTCAGAATGCTTGCGAGTTCTTGAGGTTTTTCTCAGAAAAAAAAACTTTCTCAGATCTAGTCATCAATTCTTGTCCAAACTTAGTGAAAATCAGCAGAATTTCTCGAAAATGTTTTTCGAACAACTTTCTAGTTTATCACTTTCACTGATTCAATCTAGAAAATGCAGATTCGACATAAATCACAGATAGTGAAATTTTCGAGAGAAACAACAATTTTGTCAAATTTTGAGCAATCTGGCCAAAATTAGGTTTTGAATCCTGAATTAATGATGTTCAGGATTAAAAACCGAGTACAATAGACTCAAATTTGGATCAAATTGATCAAGAATTGAAAAAATTGTAGAAGAAATGATGAACAGTGATGAACTTTGGATGCGAGTTCTTCCCCAAAACAAGAAAATCTTCAAAAATTCTTTCAAAAACTGATTGAATTCTCTGTTTTGCTCTGATACCAATTGATAAATCCCAAATCTAGCTATGAAGTAATCAAAGATATACAGAGAGAATATAGAGTGAATATGTCATTCATATATTGAACTTGAGAGTACAAATGACAATATGCTTGAAAGTGTTATTCAAAGTTCTAGATTGTTACTAGCTAATGAACTAGACATACCTATTTATACCCATAACATACAAGGTATAAAGGCATTTACAATACAGTATGGACTAATACATTACATTGACTTTACAGTAAATCTTGAATACAATAATGCTCTAACAAACTTCTTTGGGTTTTCTTCTAAAAGCATCCATTCACTACAATCTTTGACTCTTTCTCTGAGATCCAATCTCTCTTTGATATGTCTTTTGCATTTTTCTTACAGAATTGCCTTTTCACCTTCAGCATTTTCTGCCATTTCCACCAACAACCACTGTAAAGTAGCATTACTGTATTTTACCAGATCATTTAATTTGAAGAACATTCTTAATCCAGAAACTATATTCACAAAACCTTCATTCTCAACTCCTTCATCAATAAATCCACGACCTCCAATTTCATGAATAGGATTTTTGATTGGATGACTCAAGTTACACTTCTCTTTCTCTTCTTCAATTGCCAACTGAAAATCATAGAAATACATATTTCTTATATAAATCCCCAGAACTCTTCTGCATTCAAGTTCTATCCAAGATTCTTCAGTACAAGCAAAGAACTTCACCAGAAACACTTGATCATTCAGAAACAGTCTATGGAAATTAAAATTGGTCATGCTTACTTTCAGATTCCCTTCGTTCTGAACTATTAAGCTCACATATTTCAGTTCATCAAATTCTTCAACCTGAAACTCCAGAACTTTCACAATTGCTTTCTGAATATGTAGTCTTTCATCAGGTTTTCTGAATCTGTTAGAAGCTTCCACATAAGTCATCTGAACTCTTTCATTCACGAACCCATTGATAATGTTCTCAATAACCACTGAGTCATCTCTTGTGCAGTAAAGATATTCATACGTTTCTTCTGGAAATACATCATGAAGAAAGTGATTGACAAGTGGAGTATCACTCATTTCAAGAATGAAGTCACATACAGGTTCTTTCAGAATTGGTAACTCAAACTTTCGAATTTCAATAGGCTTTCTGAACACATACTCCTGAGGCATGAAATAGTCCTCAATTCTGTCAAATTCCTTTTTATTTGCTCCCAATTCCTCACTAAAATGCAGTTGAAATTGATTCTGAAACTCTTGTGAGTAATCAACTGAGTGATCCTCTTCTCCCAACAAATCAATAGGCCTCACATTTCTGATATCTCTTTGAACTTTCTGAACATTAAGAGCTCTGACCAACTCACTATGCATTCTCCTTATCATAATCCCATTCATCCTTCTTTCTTCCATCTCAGAGTTAAGAAGTTCAACTATGGTATAAGGAACAATTTCTGTACAAGTATTCACTTCAGAACTTTCAATCAAGCTTTCTTCAAAAGAATCTTTCAAGTTTACTTCAACACTATCTTCAGAAGAGTCTGACATCACTTCTTCTGCAATAAAATTCTGATTTGTCATTATAACCTCATCTGATCCAAAAATGCTCTTTTCCTTTTCAGCTTCAATATTCTGATCTGTCATGATTACATCATCTGTCACAATGTTTTCATCTGCTACTATCACTTCAGTTTCATCTGAATTCACCTCCAACTCAGTGTTCAATTCCAATTCCTCTGTTTTATCAGTACCTCCTTCAGAAGACTTTTCATGCAACACTTTATCATTTTCCATAACTTCTTCAGTGTCTGAACTTATTTCATGATCCTCCACTGTCATTTCAACATCTGTTGATTTACCAACCATCTTTTCAATATCCTGTGAATTCTGAACATTCTCTGAATTCTGAACCTCTGCATCTGCTAACTGCATATCTGCTAATTCAAAATCTGCTAACTCAATATCTGCTGACTTTTCAACATTTTCTAACTCATCAGTGCTTTGTTTATCAACCTCAGTACTTTGCTTTTGCCTTTTCTCCCCCTTTTGATGATCATGAGGATCATTATCATCAAATTTTCTTTTTAGGGACTGAGTTGATTCTGATTCAGGTTCAGCTACAGATACAAGCATAATGGCTAATGGCTTTGAAACACTAGCCAAAGTTGAGTTGACAGCTTGTAACAATGAAGATTTCAAATCCTTCATACTCTTGAAAAGATCCTTTTGAAATTCTGACATTTCATCCTTGATCTTCTTTTTGTGAGCATCCAAGGATTCTTTCATTATATCCACTTTTGACTCAACTGAATTTGCTCTGCCTTCCAACAAATTTTTGAGTTCCTTTACTTCATTTTTCAAAGAGTCAACAGTATTCTCCAATTTCTCCACCTTTATACCAAGATCATGATTTTGTTTCTGAATCTTTTCAAATTCAGAATTTTCTAACAGTGAACCTGGAGTAACAGATTCTCCAGTTTTCATGTGTTCAGAGAACTCATGGCCTGTAGGTGTCACAAAGTCACCATGTACAACAGATGCACTGTGTAATGAAGCTTTTAAGTTGTTCACTTCACCAGGACTTCCATCCAATCCTTTACAACCACTAATAGGAATGTCTATGGATGTTGATACAGGAATACGAAATTCCTGTGATGTGCTAGTGTGAAAAGGAATTTCAGGCTCAAGTAGGGTTTTACTGTGCAATCCAGACTCAAAGCATTGAATAAAATCTTGGGATTTATCACCTCCCTCCAAATGAGTGTGGGATGGTTCCCCTGTTTGAATTAAAACAGTAGCATGTTGAAATGCTTCTGAGTGGCTATGGATGGGTTGTTCAAGTTCCACCACGGGCTCCTTGGTGTTTTCTTCAATGTTAGTCACCAAGGGTTGTGAACCAACAGTAAATGTGGTTGCCCGGATTAAATTGGCTGGATCATAATTATCTCTTTCTGTTTCTAATTCTGTTAACATTTTCTTATCCTCACCTCTCTCTTTCTGTTTTTCACTTTCCAGTCTAACCAAGCTCTCTGAATTTTCCCTCTGTATTCTCTCAGAATGTTCTCCCTCCTAAACATTCTCCCCCTCTTTATTTTGATTAGACCCTTCACCTCTCATCTCAGGTTTGTTCCTCATGGGTAGGGGCTTGAGGCTGATCAAGTCCCATTGAGGTGCAATATGCTTTTAAAATCTCACTTTCCCTTGGAATATATTGCCTAAGTGACCTTGGAAGAGGTCTATGATTTGGAAAATTCCCAATTTTAAGAGCAGAGATCATTTTACCCATGTAGAAGATTGGTCCATGCTCCTCATTTGATCTTCTTGGAATATTTCTGTCTTGATCCATTGCATACCAGATCACCAACTGCCAATACCTCTGATAAGGTATATATGTAAGTTTCTTATACCTTATTTTCCCTTCTATTGCCTTCTGATTCCTCTCAAAAGTATTCTTCATATCTTCCTATAGAATAGAAGCATAGTCATAATGCCTATTTTTCACTAACCCATGAAAGATCTGCATAATCTGCCTTGAGCCTTGATCTAGTGAACTGTTCTTCCCAGATAGACACTTGTTGATTATATTGAAGAAACATGCCCAGATTGGTGGCAATTTGTTTCTTCTGAATAAGCTTAGAGTCTTCAACTCTTCATTATACCATAATCTTCTAACTTCGGCTATTAATTCCTCTGTCAGTGGAGAATCTTTAAAATCTGATCTCCCTGTAAATCATCCTTTTCTGGTATCCTCAGCATTGTTCTCGTAAACTGTATATTCAAAGTTACAGTGACTCCCCCTATTTCAGATACAAAATTGTTACCTTGTAACTCCAAATGTTTCCACCACTATTGAATATACTGAACAGGAACCGATTTCTTCATTGTAAACCATTTCTTAAAAGGATGGTATTTCAGCAACTCAATGATTATCCTATGTTCTTTCTTAAACATAGTTTCATCAAGTATTAACACACAATTGTTTTCAATCAAATCCAAATACTCACCCTCAGGAACAATCCTCTCACCAGAATTAGATCTTCCAGACATTACTGACCTAACCGCACTTTGTTCATGTTAAATGTTTTCATTTCCCCCATCTATATCTCCTTCAGATTCAACCATATGTTCATCCCCTGCTTCTCCTTCATCATTTCCTAGCACAATGTTTTCCCCTATTTCCCTTCTTCTACGGCTCTATTCTCAGGCCTCTGTACTTCATCATCCTCGGAATCTGACGAGGATTCCAACAATGATTTTGCAGAGTGTAATGAAACTGGTCGACTTCTAGTACCAGACATGATTGTGATATAGAATATCGAAAGAAAACAAGATCAAAGAACTCTGGATTTATGCGTATCTCACTTTTCGCTCTTGGAATTCAAATAAATTTGAAAGAGGGATTTTAAGGTCTATTTAAAATCCGCGAAGCTGAAAGGTTTCAAACGGTGAGAAGTTACTTTTTGTCAGAGTTTTAATGGATTCAAACACTGTGAAGTACCACAAAAGATATTAAATGAAACGTGGCATCATCAATTGAATAAGAAGCTGACACGTGTTATTTGATAGAAACTAACACAAGTTAAAAGTTCTGAATAACACGCTCAGAAGTCTGAGAATGCATACTCAGAAGTTCTGAGTATACAGTTCAGAAGAAATTCCCTTAGAATCAAAATTCATTTAAAAAGAACTTCTGATTAATATTAAGCATTTAATCACCCAGAAGTAGTTTGAACAGATAGAAAATTATTTTACCATCAAAATTATGTCCCTCTTTTGATGTTTTGAAATTTTTGAAAAAAAATTAAAATCTAACATCTGACCTTGAGAAACTTTTTAAGGAATCAGAGGTAGTTTGAACAAGTGAAAAAGGTTTATCATTGAAAGCTTGTTCCCCTTAGAATGATTAGTGATAAGAAAAGAATAAACAAACCTTATAAGCACATCAGAATGATATCTGAAAGATTTCAATGCTCCCCCTTTACTTTAGCATATACTCAAACACATGTTAGACATAAGGAATAAAAAATAAAACAGAAAGAACTTAACAACATATTGAAACATTTGTAATTCTCATAAATGTATTCTGAAAGGTAGTCAGAAGTTCTGATTAACCTATTTAGAATTAAAGAATTTTAAGATAGATTTCTAAAGTATTGACTCAGAAGTTCTGAACTCAAGACTCAAGAGTCAGAGTTCTGAACAAGAGAGTCAGAGTTCTGAGTACACTACTCATAAAATCGTACTTAGAAAAATATTCATTTCTGAAAAATGACAAATATACTCAATTAGTTAGATTAAGCATTCATATTTTACATATGAGAAAAGTGAACCATTTGTGATCAATGGGCTTTGTGAACAAGTCAGCCAATTGATACTTTTGTATGCACAAAGTGCATTTCTATTGTTCCCTTTTCCACATAGTCCTTAATAAAATGATACCTTACATCAATATGCTTGGTCTTTGAGTGCTGAACAGGATTCTGAGTAATTGCAATAGCACTTTCTGAATCACAATATATGGGAATTTTGTTGAGTTGATATCCATAATTCATGAGTTGTGTTCTCATCTACAAAGTTTGAGAACAGCAGGCAGCAACAGCTACATACTCTGCTTCAGCAGTGGATGTGGATACACAATTTTGCTTCTTTGAAGCCCAACTCACTATTTTGTCTCCCAAAAAGTGACAAGCACCAGAAGTACTCTTCCTATCCAATCTACTTCCTGCATGATCAGTATCGGTAAAAGCAGTCAGTTTAATGTCAGTGCTTTTCGATACCAAATGCCCAAATCAGGTGAACCTTTGAGATATCTTAAGATCCTTTTAACAGCCAGCAAATGAGATTCTTTTGGTTTAGATTGAAATATAGCACAGAAACATGTAGCAAACATGATATATGGTCTACTTGCAGTCAAATAAAGTAAAGATCCAATCATGCCTCTATAAAGCTTGTTATCTACTGAAACTCTAGAGAGATCAGCATCTAACTTGACATTTGTTGCCATTGGTGTTCTCATAGCAGCACAATCAGACATTTTAAACTTTTTCAAAATATCTTTAACATATTTTCCTTGATTTATGAAAATCCCATTTGATAATTGTGTTACTTGAAGACCAAGGAAAAAATTTAATTCTCCCATCATGCTCATTTCAAATTCTGATTTCGTGACTTCAGAGAATTCATTACAAAGATCTGCACTTGTAGAACCAAATATGATATCATCTACATATATATGAATTAAGATCAACTCATCACCTTGTTTCTTTAAGAATAAAGTAGTATCAATTTTACCTTTCTTGAAGCCAGATTTTAATAAATGTTGAGTTAGAGTGTCATACCAGGCTCTTGGTGCTTGTTTCTGACAATACAATGCTTTATCCAAAACATAAACATAATCTGGAAACTCAGGATCAACAAAACCTTCTGGTTGATAGACATAAACCTCTTCATTAAGTATACCATTCAGAAAAGTTGATTTGACATCCATTTGGTACACTTTGAAGTTCTTGTGTGCAGCATATGCCAAGAATATTATGATTGCTTCTATTCTTGCTACAGGTGCAAATGTCTCATCATAGTCTATTCCTTCTTGTTGAGAGTATCCCTTTGCAACTAATCTAGCCTTATTTCTGACTACAACACCTGACTCATCTTTCTTGTTTCTGAATACCCATTTTGTTCCAATAATAGATTTTCCTTCAGGTTTTGGAACAAGTCTCCAGACTTTGTTTCTTTCAAACTGTAGAAATTCATCGTGCATTTCTAAAATCCAGTCTGGATCCTCTAGGGCTTCATTGGCTTTCTTAGGTTCAATCGCACTTAAAAATCCTGCAAACATTGCTTCATTTGCTGTTGCTGATCTAGTATGCACTCCCACTGATGGATCTCCTATCACTTGATGAATAGGATGGTATTTTGTCCATTTGTTTGAACTAGGAAGCACATCAATCTCTGAAAAATTGTTGTTTGTATCATTCTCATCAATAATAGCTTGTAATTCTGAACTGTCACCTTGTTCTGGTACTTGTTGAGGTGAAACATCCAAGTTTGGATTCTGAGTAGTAGAGTCAGAATTCTGAATGACTTGTTTAGAGTTCTGAGTACCCTGATCAGAAGTCTAAGTACCTTATCCAGAAGTCTAAGTACCTTGTCCAGAATTCTGATTGACTTGTCCAGAATTCTGAGTAACATGCCCAGAATTCTGAGTACTAGACTCAAAAGTTTCATCACTTGTATTGATCAACGTTGGACATTCCTCAGATGGACCAGTATCAAAATTACAGTTGTTTGAACCACTTCCGAAGTTCCCTTTTTCATTTCTTGAACCATTTTAGTATTCTCAAAATCTGCATAAGATTCAGAAGTTAGTTCCAGAAATGCATCCTTAAACAATAAATTGAGTTCTAAACAGTTAGGATTAGAATCTGATTCAGAAGTCATTTTTGTCTTATCCTGTTTGAGTTCTGAACTGTGCTGTTCAGAAGTCTTCATTCTTGACTCATCAAATGTGACATTGATGCTTTCCATTATCCTCTTGGTTCTTTTGTTGTAGAGTCTGAATGCTTTGGAAGTTAGTGAGTAACCAACAAAGTATCCTTCATCTGCCTTTTTATCAAATCTACCAAGATTTTCTCTGTCTTTTAGAACATAGCATCTGCAACCAAAAATATGAAAAAAATTAATCTGTGGTTTTCTTTTGTTAATCCGTTCATAAGAAGTTTTATTTAATCTCTTATTGATCAAAGTTCTATTCTGTGTGAAACAAGCAGTAGCAATTGCTTCAGCCCATAAGAAGGTTGGAATGTTTGAATAGGCCAACATAGTTCTTGCAGCTTCAACTAGAGTCCTGTTCTTTCTTTCAACAACACCATTTTGTTGAGGAGTTTTAACAGCAGAAAAGTTATGAGAAATTCCAAAACTTTGCAAAAAGTTCTGAAGAGTCTCATTTCTGAACTCTGTTCCATTGTCACTCCTTATTTACTGAACTGGAAGTTGTAAGAACACTTGAATTCTTTTGATGAAATTAATCAGTGTTTCAGCAGCCTACGATTTTGCTCTTAAGAATTCAACCCATGTGTATCTTGAATACTCATCAACAATGACAAGTATATATTTCTTTCCTCCCATTGATTGAACTGAAATAGGACCACACCAATCTGTATGTAGCACCTCTAATGGTGACATACATGAAGAATCCATTTTCAACTTGTGAGAACTCTTCTTCATCTTGCCCATTTCACATGCTGAACATAATGATTCCTTCTCGAATTTGATCTTTGGAAGTCCTTTGACCAATTGCTTGCCAACAAGATTGTTCAGATCCTTGAAATTCAAATGAGAACATCTTCTGTGCCATAGCCAACATTCATTTGCAGTTGCATTTGACAATAGACATACTGGGGTTAAAGCTTGAATCTTTGAGAAATTAACCACAAATAAGTCCATATGTATTTTGGCCCAAAACACTTTTATATCCTTCTCAGTCAGAATTAAGCAACCTGTTATGCTGAACTTGATCTGGCAGAAACTATCTAAAAACTGACTTATGCTGAACAAATTATGCTGTAAGCCTTCCACACAGAAAACTTTCTGAATGGTCAGATCTCCTTTTGTTAAATCCCCATAACCTCTAACTTGCCCTTTACTGTTATTGCCAAAGTTTACTGCTCCTCCAGCCTTTTCTGTGAAGTTTGTTAGAGAAGACTTATGACCTGTCATGTGTCTTGAAGCTCCAGAGTCTAATAACCACACATGACAGCCCTGCAAAAACAGTTAGTTAGATTTAGGTACCCATTCTGGAATGGGTCCTTCTTTGTTAGCTTTAATCTCTGATTTAACATATGTTCCTTTGACTTTCCATTCAAAATCTTCTTTTAAACACCACTTTCCCTGAACTTTTATGAAGTCAGAACATTTTCTGTTCACAAAGTTTTGGTTGAGACTGAGAAATACTTTCAGTCTTCTTTTCATTTGATTTAAACATTTTTTTCATTGTTCTTTCCTCTTGATTTAGATTGAGTATTGTTTTCAATCTTTTTTCCTTTTATCTGAGTTTGAGGAACAGAAACAATCTTCTTTTCTGAATTTTGAGTTGCTTTGTTTATATAAGAAACAGATGTTATTATAATTTGATTTTTCTGAGATGATTGACATGAATGACTACCAAATTGAACACATTTGAGATTCTTTCTTGCAAGTGACAATAGATCTGAAACATAAGTCTTTTCGCTTTTATTGATAGTATTCAGATTACAATTGCATTTAATACAAGAACTGCTGTCTTTAGGTTCAGAAGTAGTATTCAACCCAATCTCCTCAGAAACTCTCTTCAAATTATTTTTCCTTTTGCTTTCCTCTTTTTCTGAAACATTCAACTTTTCAGAATTAGCATATGATTTGGATGATTCACCATTCTCAAATGTACTTGATTCATCAAAGAATTTTTTATTTTCTTTTAAAGCATTAATCTTGAAAAGATCATACTCAACCTTTGTTTATCCAAACCCTCAGTGATTTGATAATAACCCTCTCTTAAACACTTAGTGAAAATTGTAAGTAAACAATATGTATTAGAGTTTCACTATCGCTGATAAGTACTAAGACTTTACAGTACCGCTGATAGGAACTCTCACTCTATAGATTAGATATTCAGCGAACACTGTTCATCATCTTATAGCTCAGAGCGTGTTCAGTTCTATTAATGATCGTTGATAGTTTAGTTTGTTTACTTATGATCCCTGAAGACAAGTTTCACGTCAATATATGTTCTACGCTGAAGTCGGAGATCAAGCTCAAGAACCAGCGACAAGTCTACTCATGAACTGATGCGGATATCAGCGAAGCAAGACTTGTCCATTCAACGTGAAGTATCAAGTAGAAGACTTCAGCAATCGCTGAGCTTTATCATTCGCTGATAAAGATCTGACTCAACGAAAGATGATCATGAAGTCTCCCTGCATGTTACTATTGTCTTAGCTCCCTTGCACGTCTCCGTACGAACTGTTAGAACAGACATCCCTTTTGTCTGTAATCGTACAACAACTCTGATTCTACACTGTGCACCATGCGGCTACTAAGATTGTCTACAAAGGTCAATGACATGAAACCACTCAGCTGCTGCCACGTGTAAAGCCATATTGCCATGCATTAAATGCATGCAGTATATAAGAAGAACCTTACTTCAGTTTTGAAGTGTGCTCGGACCATCTTCTTATTTCTCTCTTGTTGTTAAGTTATTATTCGTAATTTCTTTAACTCTTTCTAGTGCAAGAAACTTAGTGTTCTTAACTTGTTTAGATTAGGTTTATCCTTAATCTTGTTCCGCAACAAGTTGTAAATTATATTGATTTATCAATAAACAATTTAGAAAAGTAAAAATCATGTGTTTGTATTCAACCCCCCCCCCCCCCCCCTTCAACAAACTTGAATAACCCTTCGGGACCAACAAGTGGTATCAGAGCAGATTTGTTTAATCTCATAAACAAGATCTGATCTATACTAAGATTTCTCTTCCTTGCTATTTCTAAAAATGGCTACCAACACAAACACCAACTATATTGACAACGGTTCTCTTGCAAAACCCCCTAGATTCTCCAGAGATAATTTTAATCTATGGAAAAGTAGGATGATTCTCTTCTTAGAAGGTGTAGACCCTACTATGCCTTACTATCTTGAAAACGGCCCATATATTCCTATAAGAATTGATCCTGCAGTTCCAGCCGCTGAGAATAGACCTGCTATTCCAGAAAGGCTGATTCCCAAGGAAATTCATATGTCGACTGATGAAGATAGGAAGAAAGTGGCTATCGACACCAAAGCCAGATCCATACTCTCCATGGCTCTTCCTGACGAAGTCTACCATTCCGTCATGAACCTGAAAACCTCAAAAGCTATATGGGACACAATCTGTGTTCAGTATGAAGGTACTTCTGAAGTCCAGGACTCTCGAAAGATCAACCTGGTAAGACAGTATGAAAGCTTCATTTGTGGTAAGAATGAAACTCTCTCTGAAGTACACCAACGGTTTAACTGCTTAATAATAGATCTGAAAACTGTTGGTAAGGAATATTATAACTTTGAAGTACTGACAAAGTTCTTTGAATGTTTACCTGAAAGCTGGGACAGTTATTCTATGTGTCTCAAGCTGTCAAAGGATCTAAAATCAATGACTCTTTCTACCTTATATGTCACGATGCTGAATCATGAGCAATCGAGTCATCTTAAGAAGAATCTTGTAAAAGATTCCAAAAGAACCCTTGTTGCTTTAATCTCAGAGTCACCTTCCACTCAGTGATCGACTATCACTGTCACTGAGTTGGAAACTAACTATGAAAGATCATCAGACTCTGACGTTTCAGATAATGATGAAACTCTGGCATTCCTGGCTAATAAGTTCAGGAGATTTGCTAGAAAGAGTAATTTCAAGAAGAACAAGCCTCTTGCTATTACTGACAAGCCAAGATCATCAACCCCTGTTGATAAGGCTACTGCTACTTGCTATAACTGTGAAAAGATAGGACATTTTGCTAGCGAGTGCAGGTCAAAGAAAGTCTCTAGACCCTCAGCTTTTCCCAAGAAAAACTTTACTCACAGGACTAGAGATGAAAAATACAAAAAGCTGAAAGAAACGTATTCAAAGCTGAAAACCTTTAAGAAGAAAGGCACAGGCCTTATGGCGGACTATGATTGGGCTGCTTCTGACGAAGAAGAATCATCTGACTCTGAAGATGATGATGAAGCCAATCTATGTCTCATGGCCAAACTTGAAGATGAGGAAGAAAATTCTGACATTCCCTCTACTTCAACCTCTGCTACTAAGGTATCACCTTCCTTCTTTACCAATATTTTAAATATTGATGAAGCTGATTGTCTTCGAAAGATGATCTCCTGACTAGAAGTTTATATGAAACCATGAATGGCAAAACTGTAGTTGAAAATCAAAACGTTGATCTCGCTGAATAGCTTAAAAACTGTCACCTTCAAATAGAAAATCTTTCTAAAATTTAAGAAGATTTTAAAGATCAAGTTCATTTAAATCAGCTAGTCAAAATCGAGCGCGAATAAGCTATCGCTGCATTAAAAGCTGGAAAAACTACTGTTGATGGATGGTATAATTCATCAACAAAGATCACTGAGATAATTAAGTCTCAGATTCCCCTGAGTGATAAACGTGGTCTTGGTTACAAAGCTGATACTCTAGAACCAACCACTAACCGTTCCATTCTTAAGTTTGGAATGTTCGTATCCTCTATCCCTGACACTTTCTCATCTCAGTATTCCTCTTCTAAACCACCTATCCCTGAGGAAATCTCTACCTTAACTTCTAAAGGTAAAGAAAAAGTTGTTTATCCAAAACCTACCTCAGTCTTTAAAAACAAAGGTAAAGGAATTATTTTTAATCAAAATCCTCATAAGGGTACCTCTGTACCAAAGATGAATGCTTCTAAAGCTTCAATAACTTATCCCTCTGGTTCAAAGAATAAGATCCCTGGATTTATTCAGCGTGGATCTATTCAGCGATCTACTCCTAGAATCAAAGTGGAAATTATTGGTAAGAAATCCGAAGAACTGAATGTTCCTCCCATTTCAAAAACCAATAGCTTACTTAATGCTGGTCCTTCAAATTCAAAATCAAAAGCTCAGCATGCAAAGGGTCCTAGAACTACTTTTAGTTATAGGAAATGTTATCATTGTGGACTTACCAATCATATTGCTAGTAAGTGCCCCACAGCCACCCAGGCTGAAAAGATAGCTAAGGTGAAGATCATTGCCCCCAAGGCAAAGAAGACCACTTGTGAGTCCATGATCTTCAACACTTCAAGTAATTGTAACAAGATAAGGAAGGAGAGCACAACTTATTATTGAAAAGTAAACTAATCTAGAGAGAGAACACAAAAGTGTTTAAGAGCTACATTGTGAATTATGAACTAATGATTACAAATAACATGAAATAACCTATTTATAGCCCTTCCCCCTTGTTACAACAAGTAAGCCCAAGCCCATTTACATGTCAAAGCCCATTAGGCCCAAATCCGTTACTTTACAAAACTTTCTAATTATTTAGGACAACTTAAATGTCCTAACATTCTCCCCCTAAAGTTTTGGAAAGTAAATCATCTTAAGTCTTTGACTCCTCTCCCCCTTGATTTTCTTGAAAAACTTTACCGGTGTATTCTTCAAATGTAGGCTCGGCTCCCCCTTGAAAGTTGCTCTTATTCATCATATTTTCAACTTTGAAGAATCGGATCCAATGTACTCCATAACCCCGACTAAATGCACTAAGATCATCTTCAAAGTGTATGCATTTAGTGTAAAACAGAGAATCCGTCGTTAGACCACAAGTTGAGTAAGAATTCGGCTTAAGAGCTTGGTCTGAATTTGCTCGAAGAAGGAACGATAAAAACATGCGATACTCGGTAGGGATTTCGAGGAATCGTACGCAAATCAATGTCGTGGAGATGGATTTGTGACAAACGTGATGTATAAGTGATGACACACGAGTTCCGTTAGCAAAATCCACGGAATTTGACGAAACTAACGGAAATTGGACCAACAAAGTTAGAATTCTAACTGTCCACTAACGGAATTCGTTAGTTACTATTCACCATCTTCACCAACATCAACTTTCACGCACTGTTGATTCTTCTTTAAGTTTTCTTTGAATTTTCACGACTAAAACTGCTCCATTATGCTCACAAATCATCAAGAAATAGATAGAACCAAGAAAAATGAGATCATGCATCGAGAAAAACACAGTTCTAGCAAGCACCGCCGGTGAGTTCGTTTTTTTTTCGGTGAAAACACTCCATCGATCATAAAATAATGAGTTATATCCAATAACAATCGACGAGGTAACCTGTGATAAGATGTGAGAGGCAAATTTCTCGATAAAAACCAGGTCTGAACATGTGTTACACGAATTTCCGGCGATAACTGATTTCTCCGATGAAATAACAAAATTTTCCGGCGATCTCATTTAATCGGCGACCAAAATGATTTCTATTGGAACGAAAATGCTCAATGATCATCAAAAAATAATTTTCAATGAATCAAAATGATCATACAACGTGTAAGACATCAACAGCACAGCTCCGATAACATTTTCGTTTTTCCAGCGAGGAACTCCGGCTAGATTCGTTTTTCCGGCGAGGTGTAACTCAGACGACCAAACATCTTCCTTTTTCATTCCATTACATTCTCGAATCATGAAGCAACCAAAATCCATGAATTTACAACTTCATGAAGTGAGAACAGATCTGTGATGAAGCTATGAACTCACCACCGGCCAAAAAACGTTTTTCCGGCGAAGTATTTATTTTTCGATCTGGTGATTTTTAAAATTGAGATCCAACTGAATTCTTAACCGAATTCTGATCTGAGAATAGCAAACTCATCGAATATTCAATACAAAGTGATTTCTAGAATCAAATTGGATCAAGATCTACTAAAAACACAAAATTAGATCATAGCATCGTGAATCATTTCGAGAAACACATCTCTGTTGAACTCCAGAAATCAGATCTGACTAGTTTTGTAACAATTCATAGATTTGATCGTTGAAAACTCCTTATTAACAGTCAAATACACTGATCTGAGTTGATAGAATAGATTCATGCACCAAAAACTTTCGGATCTTAAGAATTCTCGCGAAGAACACCGAAAAACTCTCGAAATTTTCGAAAATCATCAAAACTTGTCGAAATTCGATTCTAAAAATTGGAGATGATCTGGAATCGAATAACGAGCAAATCTTCAAGAGCATAAGATATTTGAACACACTTACATGTAGATCGGGCAAATTTACTTGAAATGTCGAGATCCGATAATCGTATCGAGAAAAAATTCATCGATTTGGCTCTGATACCAATTGATAAACCCAGAATCTAGCAAGTAATCAAGAACAATGTAGAGAGAATCTAGAGAGCAACCGAGTCATCCATATATTGATCTTGAAAGAGTAAATGACTAATGCTTACAATTGTTCTAGATTGTTTATTGTTATCTAACTATGAACTAGACATGCCTATTTATACCCATAACATACAAGGTATAAAGGCATAATGAACTAATACAGTACATTAACTTTACAATAAATCTTGAATACAATAATGCTCTAACAACACATCTGGATGATGTTGTGAATTTCCTCAAAACATGTTGCTTATCTACAGTCCTGACGATTACACCCCCTGCTCATCAATTCCTACTATCTCAGTTCTGGTATACTGCCAGAAGAGCTCAGGTACCCCATGCCAAAGACCCAACGAAGATCGTTGACTCCATTCTGTGTGACACCAAATTTGGCACCACCAAAATCAACCCTGCCATTATTAGGAAAGCACTGAGTCTTCCTACCTCTACCAAAGAAAACCGCTTTGTCCCTCTCCCAAACCACAAAAACCATGCTGATAGGGAAGCCATCACTGCATTCTTCGATGCAATGGGTTACGCATGGGACACTGGAAGGGACAGGAAGCCTGAGAAGAAACTGACCTTGATCAAGAAGTCCAAAATGCCCAGCGAGATGAACTTCATCTTCGCACATCTGATAAGCTGCATGACAGCGAAGAGTGGCTCCTCTGATCAAGCTGCTCAACCTCAGCAAGCAATGGGCTACGCATTGCTGAAAGGTCTAAATGTTGACTGGGCCTCAATCATCTACGACGACCTTGCGTTCAGAGTGGATATGGCTGAAAGATCTGCATGGGTTCCTTATCCCAGATTCGTCAGCGCCGTCTTTCAACTTGGACTTGGCGAGAAGTACCCAACAGAGGGTGATCTGAGACTCTCTCAGGTTGGCCCTAAGGTGCTCAACTTCAAGTCGTTGGAAAACGAGGTACGTCTTTCTACTCTTTTATTTCTTCTCAATCCTCCTTCTTCTACTTCTGCAGCTAATTCAGTGGAAATCCCCACCGCTGATACCCACGCTGCACCCTCCACTCCTTCTCGAAAAAGGAAACACTCATCTTCCCAACTTGGTTCCCAAAGAATCAAGAAAACCAAGGAGCAACCCCCCAGCATTTACACGCTGAAGACTCCATAGCTCATCTTGAAGAGCTGATGGAAAGTTCCGTGGTACGCTCTGCCATAGCTGATCATGCCACCCCTTCCATCCCGGCTTCAGCGTCTCTAAACGCTGAAGTTATAAACTTGGAAATGAACCCACCTCCTTCAGCCTCTCTACAGACTGAAGTGATTGTCAGCGGATCCAACGTTGAACCTCGCACCCAACCATCATTCTCATCCCCCATTCCTCCTACTCAATCTTTGGTCTCTCCACCAATTTTCCCAACTTTCTCAGGGACACCCTTCATCGTATATGACTCAGCTACAGAAACTCTAAATACGATGATGGATGCAAACTTAGGATCTGCAGGCACCTCCATGCGCCAAGGTACTCTTGAAGGCGACATGGAATATCATTCAGGACACAAAGGGTTCGACAACTTCGCCAACCCGCCTGCAGGTATACACACAATCCAAAACACTCCTCTCTCTCTACCCCAAACTTCTGAGCTTTCCTCTATTCATAAGTTAATAACTATTTCAGGTCCTAATTTGGGGGATATCAACACCTCCCTGAAGGCCCTGGAAACAAAGGTGGAAATTACAACACCATTCTCTCCACGAACTCTTCAGCGGTTACAGACGCTGGAGAGAAACTCAAAAAGTTGACCGAGATCGTTGATACGAAAGCCTCCAAAACTGATCTGGAGAAGGTGGATGGTAGCATTGCTCAATTTACTACCACCCTCGCTGACAATTCAACCGCCACCACCTCTCTTTCAACAAACTTCACCACTCTGTCCAATGAAGTCACATCATTGAAGACAGTGGTTGGTTCTCTTAAGGGTGAAGTCTCCACGATCAAGGCTGAAGTCTCCGCCGTCAAAGAAATTGTTCAGAAAGTACTCGATCGCCTGAACGCCCCAACTTTTCATTTTACTCAGGTCGATCGAGAAGCTCTTCAAAAGATCAATCCTGCTATAACTGGCCTGGAAGTCAGATTAGCAAAGATTGAGAACTGTGTTAGGATCTCTGGCCTGGAAGACAGAGACCAAATATACAGTGCTGCTATTGATCAATCTGTTACCTCCCCTAACCATAATGTGGAAAAGGGGGAGAAGACTAAAGAAGACCTTCCCCATAATGCTGAGGGGGAGGGTATTGAAACTGATGTTGCTGCTACTTCTACTTCACAACCTCAGGGAACTGAAAACCCTGAGGAAACCGAGACACCTCCCTCTGTATCTAAGGGGGAGCAACTCGATGAGCAACTTAAGGAAGCTACTGCTGACGTGACCGAACCTTATGCTGAATAGGTCGAGTCTGAAGAAAAAACTGAAGACGATGAACCTGTCGACATCTCTGATGAAGAACCATCATCATCCCCCAAAGATGATAATGATGACGATGATGATGACGATTTCTTCTAAGTCCAGCCTGTTGCAAAAGCCCCAACTCAAAAAGGGATCGTGATAAAAGAACCTTCAGGGGAGCGGACCAAGACAAAGCCTGCAGCGTCTGAAGCTGACAAAGGCAAAAACAAAGGCCTCGGTGAAGAAGACAATCTAACGATCTTGCTTCAAATGCCAGTTTGTCAGTCCTCTCCCGTGTTTGAGGATCCCGCTGAAGCTCCTACGACAACACCAGAAATAATCCCAGCCACAAGAGCTGAAGAAATAATCCCAGTCTTGGATTTAACCACTGAGACTGATGAACCTGAAGAACAATTGCTCTCTCACAAAAATAGACCTTCCTTGGCTCCTCAAAAGCTAAGTGAAGAGGATTAAGAAAAGAGAGATGCAATGATCAAACAGCTTGAAGATCAGCGAATCATTCTTCCTCGTGACAAAATCCCTGCTCCCACAAAGTTCAGGATATCAAGGAAAGAATACGAGGATCATCTAAGAGCTGAAAGATTACTCGCCGAAAAGAAGAAAGCTGAAGAAAAAGATAAGGCTCTCGCCATCCAGCTTGTCCAACAATCGGTGAAAGACCCCGCGCTGAAAGGAACTTCCATTGATGTCCAACGTCAGCTATGGGATGATGCCTAAAGGATCGTTGAAGAAAAGACTAAGGTATCTGATTCGAATTTGGAATGGTGTAAAGAAATGTTGAACTATCGATCTCGACCATCCAAAATCATCAAGGTAAATATCAGAGGAAAACTGTTCGTAGACGTTCCTGTTGTTGAAGTTGACGTATTCAGAGAAGACAAAACCAAGCAAACCTTCTATGCTGCTACTTTAGAAAAATTTGGTTTCTCTGAATGGTTAGAAGTGAAATTAGCCATTCAGCGATCTCGCTCAAAATTCAAGAGCCATGTCGAAAAAATTATAAATTCTCAGATCGACTTGGTTTCTTCTGTTGTGGATATTCCTCCTTCCACTATTCTTCCTCCTCAACAAAGAAGAGCCTCTGCAAAGGAAAAGAAAACCTCAGACTCAGGTCCTCCTATACGGAATGAAACAGGTATTGGTTTCTATCGTGCTGAAGTTCTTGGTCCTGATGCTGACCTCTCAGCGCTTGACACCTCCCTACCACCTGGTGAAACTTTCATCCCTGGCAAAGTCCTAAGTGATCCCTATGGTATATTCTTTCTAGACTGCCATGGAAATCAACATTTTCAACGCATCTCTGAGCTTCCAATCACTCCCATCGAACAGCTCATATACCTCATATACTGGTGTGAAGTCAGACGCAACATTCAGGCACGTCACCTCAAGCCCCTGATCTTTGAAGAAGCAAAGAACAAAAAGGATCAAGGTGTAACTGTCCCTGACTGGATGATTCCCATATCAAAGACCCTTGATGAACTTCTCATTAAGGAAGAACCTTTTGAAGGATAGGATCGCCTTGTAATTCTCTCTATCCTTATCTGTCTACATCTTCTGTACTTGTAATTTTATTTGCTGTAGTTGTAATTTTTCCACTTCCCTCTGTAATCTTTACGAAGTTTAAAGAAAAAATCCAGCGAATGTACTTTACTCCATCAATACTAAAAAGATCCGAGAAAATAGTAAAAGGGACAAATATTTTATGAGTTCTTTTTATCCTTATGTTTTCATTAAATAGCAACTTTCTCTGTTGCTATGTCATAATCAAATAGGGGGAGATTGTTGATCCAAACCCTCAGTGATTTGATAATGACCCTCTCTTAAACACTTAGTGAAAATTGTAAGTAAACAATATGTATTAGAGTTTCACTATCGCTGATAAGTACTAAGACTTTACAGTACCGCTGATAGGAACTCTCACTCTATAGATTAGATATTCAACGAACACTGATCATCATCTTATAGCTCTGAGCCTATTCAGTTCTATTGATGATCGCTGATAGTTTAGTTTGTTTACTTATGATCCCTGAAGACAAGTTTCACGTCAATATATGTTCTACGCTGAAGTCGAAGATCAAGCTCAAGAACCAGCGACAAGTCTACTCATGAACTGATGCGGATATCAGCGAAGCAAGACCTGTCCATTCAACGTGAAGTATCAAGTAGAAGACTTAAGCAATCGTTGAGCTTTATCATTCGCTGATAAAGATCTGACTCAACGAAAGCTGATCATGAAGTCTCCCTGCATGTTACTATTGTCTTAACTCCCTTGCACGTCCTTGTACGAACTGTCAGAACGGACATCCCTTTTGCCTGTAATCGTACAACAACTCTGATTCTACACTGTGCACCATGCGGCTACTAAGGTTGTCTACAAAGGTCAATGACATGCAACCACTCAGCTGCTGCCACGTGTAAAGCCATACTGCTATGCATTAAATGCATGCAGTATATAAGAAGAACCTTACTTCAGTTTTGAAGTGTGCTCGGACCATCTTCTTATTTCTCTCTTATTGTTAAGTTATTATTCGTAATTTCTTTAACTCTTTCTAGTGCAAGAAACTTAGTGTTCTTAACTTGTTTAGATTAGGTTTATCCTTAATCTTGTTCCGCAACAAGTTGTAAATTGTCTTGATTTATCAATAAACAATTTAGAAAAGTAAAAATCGTGTGTTTGTATTCAACCCCCCCCCCTTCTACAAACTTGTATAACCCTTCGGGACCAACAACCTTTAACTTCTCAATCTCTGTTATTTTATGGACATAAGGGTTGTTTTCCTTTAAAACGTGGTCCAGTTTAAAATCTACATCACAGTAATCATTTTCAAGCTCATCAAAAGTTTTCCTCAAGTCCTCAAGTTCTTGATTAACCAATTTAAACCTATTTTCAAGTTCTAAGAAACTTTCTAAATTAGATTGAGAAATTTCAGTAGACATAGAATTTTTATCAATAGTCTGAGAGTTCTGACCTTCAGACTCAGACTTCTGACTTACGTAGTCAGAGTTATGACTAGAAGACTCAGACTTCTGGCTGACTATTTCAGAAACTTTGCTTGCATCAAATATACTTTCAATGTCAGGATGAGAAAAATTTGGCTATTTATTTTGGTAACTGACATTTAGAGAGTCATATTTGAATTTGGCATCATTATATCTTGGTTTCTCTTCTGTTGGTTTTGAAATTTCTTTTTTAACCTTGTCTTCTGAAACTTCTGTCTTCTCAATTTTTGGTTCAGAAATTGTTTCCTTTGCTTTTACAGGACTTGATTTTTGTAAACTATCTGAACTTGTTATAGAACTAGCAGGTCTCACAAAAACTTCAACAATTTCTGGGATTTGTGGTTTAGGAACCTGTAGTTTATCAAAATCATAAAGATTTGTTGGTTCCCTTTTCAAAACTACATTTTCTTCCAAACCTAATCCCATTTTTGGATTATAAAATCTTGTGTCTTTAATATTGCTTGTGAGAAGATTTAAGATTTTCCAACTCATTGATTTTTGTGTACAAATTCTTTCTTTCCTCAAATAACATATCAAATTTAATTTCTAAATCACCCTTTCCATCTCTAACTTCTGAGAATTCACTTTTCAATTCAGAAATCTTTTTCAAAAGATCAGAATTCTCTTTTCTGACTTTTTGTTATTCAACCTCAGATTCTTCAAATTGTTCTTTTAATTATTTCCTTTTCTGTTCTGAATTTGTTAACCAGAATTCTTTCACCTTTTATCTGTTTTCCGAGTTTAAAAAATTCAGCATTCATATTGCCAATCTGAGTCATTAAATCAATTTCAAGGGCAGAATGTACCTAAGTTGAAGATTCAGAACCTGCATCCTCATAATCAGAATCATCTTCATTTTTCATCTTAGCCATATAGCTTTGCATCTGAGAAAAATGAATGCATTCCTCTTCATCAGATGTACAGTATAACCAATTTTCTTGTTCTGCCAGCATTGCAATACCACTGTCTTTGGTTTTGGCTAGCTGAGCCTTCTTTGTATAGTATTCATAGTCCTTTAACACTTTCACTCTGCAGTCCCTTGCATAATGACCAGATTTTCCACACTTAAAACAAAGATCTTTTTCTTTTCTTTCTTCCTTTTCCTCTTTCTTCTCATTCTTACTTTCTTCTCTATCTTCCTTCTTCTTGTATTTCTCTTCTGAACTCCCCTGTTCTCCTCTG